>CADDXX010000989.1:146658-156923 GCA_902810485.1 Alauda arvensis | reverse complement strand
CTCTTTGGATAGCATCCCTTCCTCCAGTGTGATGTCTTCACCACACAGCGGGCTCCTGTCAGTGAATTTGCTGAGACTGCCCTCAGTCCCACTATCCACATTGGTCACAAAGATGTTGAAGAGTATTGGTGCCAATACTGATCCCTGAGGGACACCATGAATTGCTGGTCTCCATGTATACAGTGAGATATTGACCACAACTCTTTGTGCATGGACATCCAGCCAATTCTTTTTCCACTGAGTCATCCATCCACCAAATCGATGTCTCTCCAATTTGGAGACAAGAATGTCATGTGGGACAATATCAAATGCTTTACCTGAATCCAGGTAGATGATGTCAGTTGCTCTGCCCCTATCCAGCACTCTAGTCCAATTAGAGAAGACCACCAAATTTGTCAGGCATATTTTCCTCTTTGTAAAGGCATCTTGGCTGTTACCAAGCACCTCTTGGTTTTCTGTGTGCCTTAGCACAGTTTCCAGGAGAATTTGCTCCATGATCTTGCCTGGCACTAAGGTGAGACTGACCAGTCAGTGGTTCCATGGGTCTTCTGCTTTCCCCCTTTGGGGGGTATATTTTGGTTTTTTCAGTAACTGGGGACTTCACCTGCCTGCCACAATTTTTTAAAATTAATGGAAAATGCCTTAGCAACTTAGACAGCTCCCTTGGGGCCCCTGGATGAATCTCATCAGGTCCTCCCATGGACTTGTACATATTCAGGTTCCTTAGGTGGTCTCAGACCGGATCCTTTCCCATAATGGGCTTAGGGTCTTCATTCTCCCACTTCCTGAATTTGAATTTGTTCTCAACTTGGGTAGTGTTGCCAGAGCACTTCCTGTTGAAGACTGAGATACAGAATTCATTGAGAATCTCATCCTTCTCTTTCCCCAGAGCAGTGAGGTCTCCTGTTTCCTGTTGCACAGGGCCCACATTATCCCTAAACTTTCTTTTGTTTGCAACATACCTGTAGAAGCTCTTTCTATTATCCTTGTCAGCCCTGGATAGACTCAATTCTAAGTGGGCTTTGGCTTCCTTAACCTTATCCCTAGCATCCTGTACAATTTCACTGTATTCTTCCCAGGCCACCTGTCCTCATTTCTAGCTTCTGAAAGCTTCTTTGCTTTTGCTCTGAGTTTGCTCCTCAGCTCCTTATTCACCCATGGAGGCCTCCTGACATTTTTGCTCCATTTCCTCCTTGTTCAGATGCATTGCTCGTGAGCTTGGAGAAGGTGATCCTCAAATACCAGCCAGCATTCTTGTGCCACTCTGCCCTCCAGGACTCTGTCTAAGTAGGTCCATGAAGAGGCCAAAATCTGCTCCCCTGAAGTCCAGGGCAGTGAGCTTTCTGTGTGCCCTCCTTACTGCTATGAGGACCTCACCACTGTCTTGTGGTCACTGCTGCCAAGGCTGCCTTGGATCATTTACAATCCACACCAGCTCCTCCCTGCTGGTGACCACAAAGTCCAGCATGGCAACTCTTCTTGTTGGCTCCTCTATCACTGTATAAGGAAGTTGTCATTGACACATTCAAGGAACCTCCAGGTGTCCATTACAGGCATTTGCAGCCAACTGGCAGGATTGGGATAGATAAGTGGCTCCTGTTCCTTAACAAATCTGGTTAAAGGCCCCCTTCACCAATTTGGCAAATCCCTGACCAAAGATACTTGTCCCCTTCTTTGTCAGATGAACCCCATCAGCCCCCTGTAGGCCAGGCTTGCCAAAGCAAGCCCCATGGTCTCAATGACCTGACTATGGTACCATTGTTCTGACCATTTATTGATCTGCCAAATTCATCTGGGCATTTCAAGCACCTCTTCTTTTACCTGGAGAATTGATGAAAAAAATAATTGACCTCCAGAGCCCTTTACCACCTATCCCAGGGCTCTCTAGTCCATCTTAATGCTTCCCAGCCAGCTGCTGGCTATGTTACCTGTGTCCACATGGAACACTAATAGTGAGTACTAATAATTTGTTTTAGCTAGGCTTGGCAGCTTCTCAGTAACACCCTGATCCAGGCTTGAAAACGGATCACATGTGCCTCTGTGCCTCTTAAAGTATAGTTACCTACTACTTACTATAATCCACCACCTTTTCTTAGGTGAACTAGTCTTTAATTACTTGATTTGTGGAGAAGATTGGGCTGCTCCAGTTATCTCTGGCTGTTCTTCCAGTTTGCTGGGTGTTGCCTCATTAGTCTGCAGAAAATGGTTCTGGGTGGTAATGTTAAGATGGGTGGGAATATCTGGTTTTGAAAAAAAACCCTCCTTTTTATTAGTTCCTTTCGTCTTCCTTTTGTTTGTGTTTTTTTTTTTTTTTTTTGGCTTTTACCACCGAGATCTACACTCTTTCCCTACACGACGCTCTTCCGATCTGCTAATGCCTTCCCTCTCTTCCATGAGTGCCCGTAAAATTTTTGGCCTCTCCTCAGTGGGGTGTGTTTTCTCCTACCATAGGGGCTTAGAACAACTGTCCAGCTCCCTCTGAGCTTCCCTGATATCCCTCAGTGTTTTGACAACCTGCTGCAGCTTGACCACCAGTTGCTGGAGGTCCTCCACCAAGGCATACCCGTTAGAGGTCAGTGAGCTATCCCTCTTCCCCTCCCTGATACTTCCTGACCTCTCCACTTCCTCTTTCAGCACTGCCAGTACTGCCATCTGTTCACACCACAGATGGCAGTCTCTGTCACCCTCCAGCATCAGGGACAAACTCAGGCACTCATTGCAGCCATTGCAGTGGCTTTTAACTGAGTGAAAACCACTGTAAAGTCTCTTCTAGTTGGTTGGGTGATGACTCAGTCCCTAAATTAAATTCTCCTCGGGTACAACTGGGGGGCTGCATCCCATCCTTGTGAACTGCTGTGCAAATTGCTGTGTCACACCCTGTCTGAGGTCCTACAGCTTGTTCACCCGCTCCTTGGAACGGTTTAAGTCTCCCACAGATGTTCCTGACAACTCCCCCTCCATGTCTGATTGGTTACTGAGCTCTGCATGGAGCCCTGAGCTGCTGATGGTGTGTCCTTGAGCCCAGGAACCTCCCTGTACAGGGTGATCCCATAGTCACCTCTGGGCTTCCCCCAGTCACTGCTGCTGCCACCTCACTGACTGACAGTAACTTCAGGGTAAGTTCAGTGCAGATATTAACCTGGGAGGAATGAAATATCAAAACAACTGTATTTTGGCAATCCCACATTCTTTTTCTTCAGCATCCTTGACTGGCAGTCATGGGAGTAACTTTTTCTTACATACAACCATTATTATTTGAGGTTATTGTTTGCCATCACATTTGACTTCCAAGGAGATGCTGTATATTCCATTTAGGTAACTGTTCACTTTGTTCATCAAGTTGCCTGTTAGTGTAGGAAAAAAACCACCAACTTCATAAATATGAAAGGCTTATCTGTAGATGTGAAACAGTCCTCAGCCCTGCAGGGAAAGAATGTTCTGCTTCCTAGTGGGCTAGGAAGCTGCTCTGAGTTTTTACTGGGCAGTAATCACTTTCTCAGCGGATTGGATAGTCCAAGTACCAAAAACCAAATTAAATACCAAAGAAAGTTGATTGTCCATAGTACCATGACATGAAAGGTTCACCAGTTCAACAAAATGCTTTTATGAAAAGAAGAACAAAAGTCCTCCAAAGCTAATTATGTAAAAGGTGAGATTAGCATATTCTATAATTTTGTTCAACTATTTCCATTCAATTTGTTTTTTCTGTTTTTTTTTTTTTTTAATGAATAAATTAATTTTACCATGAGCAGTGAAAGGCAGCATCAAAGAATTTCCTTGTCTGGGACCTGCGTTCGTGTGAAAGAAACTGTTTGCTTTCTGATGGTCCAGATTAGAGAGGAAAATTCCTGATCAGTCAAGGGTACTGGGTTGGGAATGGTACAATGGTACCTGAATCTGGAATACCAGAACGCAATAGACTCTCACAATTTCACTGTTTACACATTCTTCTTTAACAAGGGCTCATAGATGTAAGCTACTCAAAACTCAATTTAATCCTTCCCTACTTTTATGTCTGCTTTTCTAAAAACAGAAGTTTTTTTTCCCCTTATTGATTAAAAAAAAATAAAATAAAGCATTTGCATGGAAAGCACAGTAAAATTTATTGAATTAAAAAGCTGTTTCCAGTGGATTTTTCAGAAAGAAAACTTTCCAGAATTATTCTTTGAGACTCAACTTATATTTCTTTTTTGAATGCTGTACTTTGAAAGAAAATATCCAGCTAGTATTCCAATAAAATCTTGGACACAGAGTTTTATTAATCTCTTATAATATATATTGCAAGGCCTGTTGCTATTCTTTTTTCTCTAATTTTTTGCTTCATAATGTTTTACCAAGCCCAGTTCCCTGACTTGCATTTAATAACTACATTCATATTACATATGTTGCCAACCATTGCTTTTCTGTCTTCTTTACATTTTCTCTTAACCATAATTTTTAAATACTAAAAGGACTAAAGCAAGAATTTAGGGTAAATCTTTCTCCCCACTCCCTTAGGCTGTGAAGCTGAATTTAATAATTGTCAGAATGTCAAAGGGAATGTGAGGACTGAATTCACTGCCACTGCTATTGAAAGAAAAAGAATCCAAAAGACCAGAAAACCATCAACATCAGAAATCCTGTCTCAGAGCTGAGAGGAGCTCATGCAGTAAAAGCAGTCTTCCTAAGAGAAATTTGTATTTGCACTGGCCTAATGGAAATTATTGCTCTCAGGGTCAGTATTTGAGTCCATGTTCACAAAGCGGGTGCAGCATTCCTGATGCAAGCATTCTGGACGTTGCAGGAAGATGATAACCTCCCCCCAGACAAAACTCCAAAACAAAGAGAGGGAATAGCTTCTTCCAAGCTCTCTGGGATACTGCAAGTGAGCACTGTAACATGGCAGAATTTATGAGTGTGACTAATACAAGGTGACAGCTCAGTTCAGATCTCTCTGCCCGTCTTTAGTGAGACCATTTTAATGAAATGTTTGTTTACTCTTCAAAAGCTGAACTCAGCTTGCAGGGAATGCCTATTTTGTGTTTATCTGAGTCTGGTTTGGAAGAGCTAGATATTTAAGTGGGTAACAAACCATAGCCTTGGTGAGTTGGCCTCTTATGGGAACAACAGCTCAGAAAATAACTGCCACCTCTTCACTACAGGCAGCAGATTCTTGCCTTCAGGATAGCTATAGCTATAGGAATTCCCAGGGGAATGAACAGGGGAAAGGATCAAAAAAATATACTTTAACAGGGATTATTTGTGAACAATGGTGGATGGGCTATTTTCAGCAATTATTATAACAAATTGACACAATGTTGCCACCATTCCCTAAATAATATAACTATTGCAAAATGCTCTTAAAAAGTAATGGTAGAGCACAGTTAAAAGGAAAAAAACAGAGTGAGAGAGCAAGAATAATAATGGTGATAGGTAGCTTCATACAACAGCAAACACATTATTTATTGTATTTAACCAAAATAAGGGAAGAAAGGTTCCAAATAGGACAAGCATATTTTAATACTGGGATGCTAGAAATCTAGGTGGATTTTTCTCTCCTTTTTTTTTTTTCCCCCTTGTGTTTTGTTCCAAGGCAAACTAGGGACAAAATATGAGTGAAGTGAAGATGTGTTGTGCCCTGCTTATAAATCCAAAGGACCATAAATCAAGGGTCCCAACTAAGACTAAGAGTTAAAAGGAGGGAAAGAAAAAATCACAGGCTTTAAAAGCACATCTTTTTCCCAAAAGACTGAAAAGATGCTAGTCAGCATGGCATCTGAATTTTTTGTGTGCTTTTGCATGGGAGAAGAGAAAGACACGCAAAGATTAACTACAGAAAATAGCACTGCATGGGGTACAATGCCCCATGGCTTTCCACTACACTCACAGCATCACAAAGCTCTGCAGGCTAGACCTTCATTCTCTGATGCAGCCACAACAACTTTCCAGTGACTCTGTCTGAGGTCTGCAACCCTGCACCAAGCTTTCTCCTCAGCTGTGCCATCATGTGCCTGTTCCCTCTGGGACATGGAAAACCAGTCAGCATGATCTTGTCCCATGAGTTCCAGCTATCCACAGTAATGTGGAGGTAGTTGGCTTGGTGTCACCTCTCTGTCATCATCACACCCAGGTTTGTAATTTCTCCCTTGCAACATAGTATTCCAGCACAGACTAGGCTTCTGAATTTTTCCCCCTTAAATTGCTGCAAATCAATTCTAATTTCTAAAGAATATAATATTTTGCTAAATTTTCGGTGTCCCAAAAGCCATTACTAATGAGGGCAGATCAAGTTCTGCCACTTTCATTAGGAAATAGGCAAATATTTCAATATGAATCCAGACTTAGTAAGAAAAGGGTGTAAAGACATAGTGATGTTAATTTAATCATTGAGGAATACTCATATAACATTCATGGCAGTCAGTATCAGTCAAGGTAAATGCAGTAAATGTGTCTCATTTAATTGTATTTCTAGGATATAACAATCTTATAAGAGTATACATAGAATTTAAGACGTGGTGTTACAGACTTTGTATTAGGTGTTCTGCATGAGAGTTACACATTTGATTGTTAAGTCTCTTATTAATTTTATCACTATTTGTGATAAAATTTGTCATTATATGTAACTATTACCTACAAAATTGAGGAAGCATATTTTGTAAATATTTTCTAGTTAAACAGTCTAATAACTGTCAACGTGGCATTTTTAAGATCTCTTGAGTTTCAATATTGGCATTTATTGCAACAGTGGTAAAATGTAATCTTTCATGCCCTGCCTGGCCTTTCTCATTTTGCCCTCCTCTCTGAAGAACACTCTTTAAAATTGCTTCTACACAGCCCTTTTTAATGGATTTTCTTTGCAAGGCTTCTTATGCAGAAATACACCAAATATACAAGTAGAGATTTACAGATTATGCACAGAGGATACTCTGTAAATAATATGTCTACATGCTTTTCTGCATGTACATCACAGAAGCATATGGACAAATAATCACACTTTAGATTTCCTATGGTCAGATGAAAGAGATTTTTTTTTCTTATTTCGGATTTCTTTTTCCTCTCTGAATTTCTGAATAAAAATTTTGTGGAAAATGTAATATTCATGATTAGGATATTTTTCCCTTAAGCCTTGGATGCTGTTTTAAAGCAGTTTTTCTAGTAGCAGTTGAATCTTCACCATATTCTAGCTAAAAAAAATGCACTTGGATTGCAACATTATTCCTATTTCACAATGACAGATAATGAGACTTTTATAAACAAAACTCAAATTTCACTCAGATACTGATTTTCTGCCGCCAAAGGTAATATCAGTATTCATATTGAAGTAAATAAGTTTTAAATTTCTGTTACATTGATTTCCAACTCTGAGTGCTTTTTAAATACATTTCCATGAATACTTAAAATATTACGATGATTTTGAGCACAGAAGATCTTAATAGACAGAGAGCTGGAAAAAAATTCTATTTGATTTTCACCACTGTTTGGCAATTTCACTGAAGAGCATACTGCATTTTGCAATTACAGTATGCAGCATTATATGTCTTTCCAGGCAAACACACAGGCCTGTAGTGTATGTTTAACATTATGCTACATTTTATATAAAAAAGGCACAGCCTATGATAGCCTATGGCTGCTGAATTTCAAGATTACTATGTGGATTATTTAATTCCATCCTATAACTGAACAATAGCCCCTCACTGCCTTTATATTTACTTTTTCAGACAACCATCTAAAACCAAAATATTCTGGAGTATCAGTTCAGTGGAGAAGTTGACATGCTAATGAAAAGGACACTCATAATTTAGTCAGCAGATACCTACGAGTCATGGTAGATGTCATATTTTTTTGATATTCAAAAATGTTTTAACTACAGCAGTTTTTTAACTTGAACTTAAATCTGATCCCCCTCTACGCTTTTCTGATTCAATGCAAACCAGTTTGTTGTAGTTTAAAAATTCTGTGCGTCAGATAAAAATTTGTAGTCTTCTTGTTCACATTTCATTCCATAACCTTCAAAGGTAATATCTTCTGCTGGTCTTACGTACTATTTCCCTCTTGGCAGAGATTTCTAAGAAGGAACCAGGATAAATGCAATGTTATTTACTCATGAAGGCTTTTAGAGCCTTCATTTTCTTTCATCCAGTTAGAATAAGCATTTTCTAAATGTGCCACTTTTATCACTCACCATAACACCCCTCATAACACTAATCAGCAAGAGGTGTTAAAAAGCAAAATTAGCTTAATCAGCAGAACCTTTATTCTTCTTATCCAGTCCTTATTTCCTGTCCCAAGGTGGGTTTTGAATCTAAAAATCACTATTCTCCCCAAAGAAAAGAGGAAGTACATTTTAAAACTATTATTACTGAAGTACTGTATCATATCCCCTGTCACATAACCAAAATAATTGCTCACTCTATCAACAGCACTTCTAGAAGGGAAAAAGGTGAAATAGGGGGTGGCTAGGCCTACATCAGGCCTTGTGTACCAGAACTGAATTTAACTGTGCACCTTTAAACTCTCCAACAATATCCTTGTTTTGTTCATCCAGCCATGGTACCTGCGTGGGTTTTGAAAAATTGTGATCTTAAAGAAGATAAAGGGATTGATTAAGCACAGGTGTAAGTCAGAGATTCTCTTGATAATGAAGACCATAAATTCCCAAAACAGCCCATTGTGCCAGCTGGAGGTTTCCAAACTTTGCAGAGTTTTGGAATAATTTCTTACTGTCAGAAGGTGATTAAATTGTGCAATCTTAATGCTGAATAGCTTCATGTGCCATTAAAGTTTATCCTGAAAAATTCCAAGCTGGGAAGGATAGTGTTTGACAGACTAGATATCATAGGAAATATCTTTCTGCCACATACTTACTTTTGGGTTAATTTCAGATACCTCACAGAAATGATCCTGTATTTAGATCAGAGTAACTGACAACACATTTGTAAATCCCTGTGATGTTTAAGGTTGCAGCAAATATATGCTCCGGGCAGGGGATTAACAGTTCCAAACTTTTGAATATCATTTTGTGAACTATGATGACACAAATGGCAGGGTGTGCACAGATTTGGTCAAGGGACCAGCTTTCTGATGTGAGTGCAAGTGGAAGATACACCATTATTGCCGAGGTACTAGAGCCACTCAGCTCTCTTTAGCTATTAGACAGCCAGGTCTGGGAATCCACTGTGCTTTTAAAACTTGACTTCTGAAAGTATCATATGGGAAGAGCAGTACTTTAAACACTGAACCCTGCACAGAAAAAAAAATATGTTCTGAATACACAGATATCAGAAGGAGTTTAATAGAATTTGAGAAATATGACTACTTTTGAGACTATTATTCCCCAAAATTTGAATGCAGATTCTTCCAGTTATTCTCTTCAGAGGAAAAACTTCCTTAAGATATTTGTTTGATTGATTGCAGTAAATGCCTGGATAGACTTGTGAAGCTGATTTTCTTGTTTACATGAGTAAGGGAGTTCTTAAAATCACTGGTACAAATTCCCTACTGGCTTGGATTAGCATAACTGCAAAATTCAGTTGACATACACCACCATAAACAAAATTAGTAGGTGAAGAATGAGATGAAATTGACTTCTGTTGTTCTCAAATCCATGTGATTCTCCTTTCCTTTATAGGCTACATTCCAAAACCAGGCTCCAATTTTGCACAGGATTGATAGAGTTATGTCTGGTTTTGTCTGGTTCTTATTGGAGCTTTCCATATTCCACACACACAATGACAGATTTATTGCCTGTCACTGAGTTGAATGAAATACAGCAAGAAGGAAATGTAGTCCATTTTGACTTTAGAAGCAAAAGCTTAATTAAAGTACTGGCACATTCAGTTCTCACACAGACCTGAACAAGTTGTCAAATAACTCTGGTTGCTTTGATAATGATTCCTTAAATATACATCCAAAAGAAAACAGCGTCTATTAGCACATTTTCCTTATTATACAGTAATTCTATAACACCAGATACTATCTGAGAAGCTATCTGATATGCTTGTATACCCTGATATGCAAGTAGTCTGCTTTGGAGCAATCGTATTCTATTACACAAGAATTCTGCTGAATGTGTTTTCAGCACAATAAAAAACCTACATATACATTGAAAAAGCACCATGCTCAGAAAATGTCAAAAAAAGTAGAATGAGAAGAAAAGATAAATGAAAAAAAGTGGAGGAGAGGAGGGGAGAGGAGGGGAGAAAGAGAAGGGAGAGAAGAGAAGAGAAGAGAAGAGAAGAGAAGAGAAGAGAAGAGAAGAGAAGAGAAGAGAAGAGAAGAGAAGAGAA
>CADDXX010000989.1:109950-145909 GCA_902810485.1 Alauda arvensis | reverse complement strand
AGAGCTAAATAAGTGAGCCATACTTCAGTAAGAGGTGATAATATGTATCTTTCATTCTAAGCAATGCCTTTTTCTTCACTTTTTATAGATGAATGGGCTGGAAATATCACACCTAGGTCAGTTAAGAGTAAAATGTCCCTTTACTTTGTTAAACCTGAATCAAAGCTTCTAAGCAAGTATTGTGTGGGGAGTACAGGGGTCAGTGAGGAAGGCATCAAGTCTTTTCATCAGAGAAAAATGATGTTATAAAGCTTAAGCTCCTTCAAAGGCTGTCAGGAAAAAAAAAATATGTTCTGCTGAAAGTAGAACAGAAAGAAAACCCAGACAAYCTGCCTCTCATTATCCATCACAATTAAATAATCAAAGAGATACACATATTTGACTGGCTACAGCATATTTTCTGGTTTGTTTTGGTTTTGGAAGAGCTAGTTAATCAGAGTTTCTTATTTTTCAGTTTCAAAGGACTGGACTCCCACTGACCATGTGAATCCATGGAATATGATTTAAACTCACAGTTAGAAATGTTATTGATTATTTTGGCTGATGTAAAGATAGGATGCCTTATATCTGAATTTCTTTGGTCTAAAACCACACAAGCCTCTTCCTAATCTAACTTCCATATGTCTTGAGTGAAACTGTTCAGGTTTTAGGGAAATGGAAGAAAAATTATTGAATTAATGAACACTTATATGTAAATGTTAGATTGTTTGGGCAAGGGAAGTTCTTGTTAGGGTTCTTGTTAGTCATWTWATTGCTAGAGCACAGATGGTGGGTGAAACCACCACACCTTTTCTTACATTTTACTGTTGCACTGAAATAATTCACCTTCAATATCTCAGAGATGCTCCTGTGTCTATATTGCCTTCCAGAAGTATGACAGTCACAGATGGTGGAGGTCTCATAAACTGGGAACACCTTCCCCCCATTGTTCTAGCTACATGCTCCAAAAAAAAGACGAAAGTCATTAATGGCAAAGGCCATTCCTTGCTGCACCTTCTCCTGCTGYACACACTAACAGTCTGCAGCTGTGCTAGCTGGAGACGGGGGGCGGGGGGGGGAGCGAAAAGAATAAATTTGAGTGTCTTTTTCCTGTCCACTTATCTCAACAGCTGCTTGTAGAAAGGATGAGACAGAATTCAGGTATTTGGCTATAACTATCTTCTCTGACTGGTTCATGTCAACTCAAACTCAAGACTGACTTACCCAGAAAAAAAAAAATCATTCCAGTTTTCGTACCAAAAACTCTGTGATTATGAAATAATTTTCCATGAAAAATACTATACTCCATTATATTCGAAATTTGGAAGATATTTCAAATGGCATTGCTTTCAAGGTGGCATTCTTTTCCCTAACATCTCCTGGRTATAGGAATGGTCCTCAACCATAGCTCTGGAAATTTGCAAACAGCCAGGCCTCTGGCTCTTACTTGCTCTGGTATCTTGTTTTCCATTAAAACTTTTCTAAATCTTTTAAATGAAATAATACATGTTCTTTATTTTCTTTTTACATAGTAGCTGTTGCAGTTCTCTGGTCTCCTGTCTCTAGACTGTTACTAGGACTCTTTTATCCACTTCACAGAGGCCAAGCCCACTTGCTGTGTGTAGTATAAGTGACAGTGTTATATAAAAAACATAATACAAATATTAAATTATTAAATTATGATATGTCAGTGAGATTAAACTGTGCATCTTCTTCGTGATAAAACTGAATATTTTTACCTCGCAGGTCTCTCATAATAAGCATATTCAAATAGAATCACTGCACTAGTTAATAATTAAAAATCAAATTTTGCATGTGTTGAATTTAAAAACCACAAGTGAAGTATCTTTCAGAAATAATCTCTATTATTTTCCAGTTTCAAATTTGAAGGTAAAGAACCTTGCTGTTTYGATGATTATTTATGCTGCAAATTCAAGGAACTGCTTCAAATGGGAGGCTCATCAAAGAATAAGCAACTTCTCTTCTTTAGAGAAAGGGCGGGCTTTTTATTCCCTTTCCAGCTCTGGAAAAAGGCTGTAAGAGCCTGAAAGAACATTTACAGAAGTAATTCTTAAGTGTCTGACCCTCTTCTCTTCAGATAAAAACCCCACACACACGGAACTTTTCTCTAGTTTCTACACAGCRTACAACAAATGGAGGTAATCTGTTTATTTGTGATAGCTGTCAGTTAGCCCAAACACTATATTGGGTGCTCAGAAGCTGTCTATTAGCTTCAGTGTAAGTAGAGAATGAGCCGGCTAGTCATTTAGCTATTGATTTTAATTTAGCTAATGTATTTATACCAGTAGGCTGCTCTGCACCTGTGGTCAGTAAAAAAGTTGGTTTAAATGATCCCTCATACTGCAAGCCCAGCTTATCTTCATSAAAACTTTCAGTCTCAATTGAATTTGTATAAATGGACATATATGTATGTRTCTCTGTGTGTTAATTTGCCCTTAGAGAGTGATATGATTTTMTTTTAWTAAYTTCTTTATTTAATAATTTCCTATGTTAAGTTCTCAAACTACAAATTATTATTTTCCCATRATTTTTGCATTCTTTTATCCAGTGAAGACAATTTCTTCATTACAGTGTTCTTCTTTTGAGTCCTTTCCTTCCAAAAAGAAAGCTTTATAAATAATGGACTCTCTGGCTTAGTGCCTAACCAACATCTGCTGTTGTTGTTGTTGTTGTTATTGTTGTTATTGTTGTTGTTATTTTGGCAATTAAAATATTTTTTGAGCTAAATCTGAATTATTCCCATGAGTGTACAGGAAAAGGCATTTCATGAGTAAAGAGAAAATGTTTACACCAATATTATTGTTATCTAACTSCCAACATGTTAACTCTGCAGCCCTGGAGAGATATGTCCAGAACACAAATTTTAGTCCTTTTGTCAAGGCAAAGATTCGAGCCTGATTTGTTATAATTCTAACAATAAATAGCTTTCTAAAATTTCTAAATGTTATAAAAAGTTTAGTTTTTTCTTGGACTACAAGGAAAGAAAACACTTWAAAAAAAACATTGCTGAAAATTCCTCTCCTAAGGTGCTGGAACAGACTATTCTGTACCTTCTGCAATGAGCACCTACAAGGTGTTAAGCAATGCATAGACAGCTACACAGGGCATGCAAGATTTCTCTGCAGGATATAAGTTTTCAACATAAATCCTTGTATAAAATAAGTCAATAAGGAATTAAGAGTCCAAGTCTTCCTTCAGGTGTAGCCTTCAGCCATGAACTGCTTAAGGACCACACAGCTGCACACCCACTAACTCTACTGCTAGTGGCACGTGAGAGAGATTCCAAAGGCAAAAATGAGAATGCTTGTGGGTTGGGGTAAAGTCACCTAAACAAGGAAAAAAAGAGGAAAACACCCTCCAAATTTTGCAAAAACCCCATCTCTCATTGTGAGAATATCAATGCTCAGCCAGTACCGAAGCAAAAGAGAATTTGGAAAAATTTCTACACCTCAGGAATTCCACAATTCTTTTTTGCTGAACATGACATTCTAGGCCATGGGATAGCTCTGATTAAGGCAATTCAGCTCTCTTGGCTGTGTCTTCTTCTAGCCAGCCTTCTTGCTGAGAGGACATAGAGCTAAATAGAGATGGTCATGATGCTGTTCAGGTACTTTTTAGCAATAACTAACACCAATAACTAAAACACCAATATCTAAAACATCCATGACCATCAACACAGTTTCTGTTGCATAAGCCACAGCACCACATGGGATACTGTGAAGAAAACAAATGCTATTACAATTTTTTAACTTATTCCATACCTTTTGTACTGTGCTCAGGTACTACATTATTTAATCTGTTTTCATAGGATACCACCATACTCTACCTTACCTTTTGACATATTTGCAGATATAATTCCCTTCATTCCCTTCATGGATCACCCTCATTCAAATATCCATTCAAATGTCCATTGAGTAATTTAATCCGTGATTTGGGTTCCTCAAGTTTTCATGGTTAATCAGGACAGGAGAGATGGGGTGTTAGGTCCTTGATGACTTTGCCCAATTCCTTATTCGGTTCTTCCTCCATTTGTTGCATGACTCTTGCTTTGGTACTTCTGACTTAGCACTATGACATCACACAGCAATGGCAGCATACAACGGAGACCACAGATGATTTTCACTCAAGGTAAAACATCCCCAAGGTGCATACTGGATTTCCCCATTGTTTTGTGTTATCCACCAAGGTCCTTGAGCAAAGTGAATCTTGTGAATGGGTTTGCCTTCTCCTAATCCATACTTTCTCAGAGTCTCTAATGCGCACTACAGTAAATGCATGTCCTTCTACAGTAGGAATTTTGTTTGAGCAGAACCAAGTTGTTTAGCAGACCCTCTAGTGTCTGCTAAACACTGTTGGGTTTGTATCCCAAATGATTGAAGGTCCCAGCACCCATCACTCTAAGTACAATTTTTAACTGTTCAATTAAAAGCTGGTGTGTGATGTGTCAAGGTGTCTATGAGTGCAGTTGTCTGATTTGATTTACCCTGGAGCACTTTCTTGCCTTGAGGCATTTTTTCCAAGCTCAAGGTGTTTTCAGGCAGTGGTGTTGGTCATGTGTCATGTTTTTGGCTGTCTGGTCATAGTATCCATTGTTGTAAGCAAGTGGCAATAATATTGGCATGCTCCTGGTGATGTCCCCCATATTAATATCTCAGCCACCATCCTCTGTGCCAGAAAACCAAGTTTTACCTGTTTGGGTCTTTTGATTGTGGCATGTTTAGCATTCTCAGGATAACCTGTGCAACAATCTCAGTTGGTCACATTCACCCTACGAATACAATGCTGCATCCCCTCCTTGGTGTCCTGATGCATCATGGATCCATTGAATAAAGCACTGATGTCCTATCAGCAGTGTTTTGATCACTGGTCTTAAACACAGAACTATACAGAGTGCTTAATTATGAAGAAAATTAACTCCATCCCAGCCAAACCCAGTCCAATAATAGATTAARATGAGCTGATGTGTATTTCTTATACCTAGCTACTCACATGAAGTRAAAACCACCAGAAAATAAACATTAAAACCWTTTCCAAGGGGACTACCAATTTAGGGAAAATATTCTAAAATAARTAAATAGGCTAAKTTAACTTTTCTTTAAAAAACGATGGCAACCCTAGGTTTGTTACTCTTTATCTTCTTTAGATTACTTTCCTTTATTGTAGATATTAACTTGTGAGAATGGTGAGGCACCAAAACAGGTTGTTCCAAGGTATTCTGGATGCCCCATCCCTGAAAGTGTCCAAGGCTAGCTTGGACAGGCTTTCAGCAACCTTGTCAAGTGAAAGGTGTCCTGGCCTGTGACAGCGGGTGGTTGGCACCAGAGGGTCTYTAAGGCCCCTTCCAACCCAATCCATTCTATAAGCTGTGAAGGGTGTTGACTGGTAATTGTTCTTGTTTTTATTTCGAGCACCTGTTGGTTACTTTCCAAAGATGGCTAAATCAAATAAAACAAATTAAGACAGTAGAATATCTAATGTAATTTTTAATTTGGTTCAGCTTTGAATCTGCCAATGTATCTGCCAGATGAAAAYGCAACTTTTCAGATCATGAAATGTATTCAAACAAAAGATTAAGCATTAAACTTTTAGTGGATATTACTCAGAGAAGAAAGAATGTGCAAGGAAAAATGTAACTATGTTGTACTTATTCTGTAACTTGAGACKGAGCATTTAACTTCAATGTGATTGCAAGTGCAAGATCTAGCATTAATCACTGATATGAGGTCCCAAGTTAGACAAGTATAAAAACAGAGTCCTTATAAAGTGGGAAGAAAAATGAGTGTTTACTAGTAAAAGAAAAAAAARTTAAAAAAGGATGGCTTTCATGTTTTTGTCTCTTTTTTTTTCCTGGCTATAATAAAAAGGGTCTATTCTGAATTCAGAGATCCATAATGTCTTTTATAATTGCTCATGAAGGATGTTTTTCTTTAGTGAAAAAATTGTGTATTTTCTTTTTAACTACTCATTCCACATTGCCTCAGGGAACATACATTTTTCTCTACAAAAACTGAGCAGTTTGTATAGTTTAAAGGAACCACTGAAAATGGTCTTTTCAATTTCCTTTGATAACTTCACAAACATTAACTTTATCAGCATTTATACATTACAGGAGGAAATTTCCTAGCAAAATATACAAAGAGATATTTTWAAATTTCTTTTTGTATGACCCAAACTGTTGCTTGCTCTGTTGACATTTAGTGATAAATTTATCATGAATCACTTGATAATTTTATTTCTTTTTAAAAGCAGGCAGGGTTGGGACAGTTTTCCTGTTTCATATAACATCTAACCCAGTTTGGATGCTAAAGAAATRGATTCAAACAGAAATCATTAATAAWGATGTGTGAACAKGAGCAGATCAGAGCTGTAGGCAGWGACACACAAAAATGTAATTTCATTTTTCTCTTGTAATCTCTCAGTGTATATTACTGGACAARTGAAAATGCAAGAGAAACACAAGAAACAATACCAATATAACAGAAGAAGAGCTATGAAAACTCCTTACTGTGACTTGCAWCTGGATTGCAAACCTGATCTTATTATTCTCAGCTGATAGTGAGGCCAATCCTCAAAATGTCTCTAAAGTTGAGTTTTACACCCATGAAGAAACTAAACATAAATTAATATGGCTCTGTGGGAGAGCATGGGTTCAAACCTGTCTCATATGCTATAAATGCATACCTCAATTYCCTCCTATAGCTTCAAATTGTTATYATTAACCATTATTAATAATAGGAACAGTGAAGTGAGGTTTTTTTGAAAATCCAAGACTCACAAAGTCCTAAAATTTGCAGCCACACAGCATATTATCTTAAACAGACATGGGATTTTTACCTACCTCATCTTGAAGTCCTGGCCCCAGGATTTTTTTTAGTTTATTAGATTGATTGATCATAAAACAGGGAAGACTTCCTCCTGGAATCTTGTTTTTTGAGCATTAGGTTTCAACAAAATTAGCTATTAGCTAAWGGATTGAGAAATATATATTTAAATGTGAAAAGCCAAATGTGAGTGAATAGTAGTCCTAAAATGCAAGAAACAGAATTGATTTATCTCGTAGTAATTGTTACATATTATTTTTAATAACTTCTGCAAAAGAAAAAACATGTGCACTGTCTATCCTACCTATCATGCACCCTTTATTAAGAAATAAATACGATTATAGTAGAGATAAAGCACTGATGGAGGTTCTAAYTGCATGTACACATGGAGGCCTTAAAAATTAAAATTATCGTCTTCCAATCTCTGGTATCTTTTCAACAGAAAACASTCTTTGCCTTTAAGTCAGGACATAGTGTAATGAATAACTCTGTTGGCATTTCATTCATTGTCCTATCATCCTTGGGGTCTTGTAGGATTGAACCTACTGAAAATACTAATTGCATTCCTATTTGTSTATGTATCATATATATCACATTTCTAGTTCTGTTTCATATTTATGTGTATAACATTTCTACCTCTCTGATTATAACATTATTTCATTGTTTGTAAGATGTCTCTTTTGAGTGTTGGAGTGAGTAGCTTTGGCAAAATARCCAATTTGTTCCATATCAACCAAATATTCAAAACCAGAATAAAGCATTTTTTTTTTGCTTGCAGTTCTGTGTGTTTATGTGTGTRTGTGCATCTGGCTGTAATTATTATTTACACATATATTATTAATAAACTGTTTCTTATTCCTGTGCTCAGACTTCTGATGTTTTCTTCTCTCACAGCTGACTCACAGTGATGGAAGATAACTCAGAAAATTTATTCACTGGTTGAGAAGGCTGAAGTTAGTTTGCCACTTCTTGACATCGTCAAAATAAATAGAATCCTTACATAAAAATATAATTCCTTAAACTTTCCTGGTTATAATAAATTTGGGTGACATAATACATCTTCCTGGTGGTCTTGTGATCTTAGACTGAGCAGTTCAGTAAGACTGAGAACCTGAGAAATTACTTCTAGGATTTTACAATCTYTTAGAGAATTTCTGGAATCTGTCTGTGAATATTAAGAGGTAACCTTTCTAGGAACACACCTCTCTGTGTGTTCCTAGAAAGGACTTTGCTTTCCCTTACAAAAAAAATGACATGATTAATATCCTATACATTGAGTGTAGAGAACCAGAGACTTGTCAAAACCCCAGAGTTACTGACACCTCTGCATGTAAAATTCCACCAATTAGAAGTTCGGTCTAGTGCACTGTGCTTAGATAGCAACACAAAATTTTGCAGCTAAATCACCTTCCTCACAGAACTGAGGACCATATAAAACTCTTTGATTAAGCATCTTACCTAAGAAATATCTTCRTATCACAGAGGAAACATGTCACGGYTTAATAAAGGGTTCTCCCAGTTCAGTGCCCCCACCAAGACTTTTCATATCATGTGCCACTCTCCCTCTCTCTTGTTTTCCTGTTCCTCTTCCCCTTTACTGGAAACAGCAATGAGATAAGAAAAACAAGCAGTAACAGCAACAATGCTAGTGACAGAGGTACAAGAAAGATATGATTTAGGTGGAACCCATCAACAGACAATACCAGATGACTTCCTCTGCCACGTTTACTTGACCAGACTGGAATCCTTCCTCCCCAGAAGAGAGTGCCTTCCCAGTACACCAGAAACATGAGGTGGTACAGAATAACCTCTGGATTCTTACCATGGCTGCTCCTGGCTACTGCAAGAATTAACCCTGTCTGGGTTAGAATGGCTAGAACCACGACCAATCCAACAAGTAACTGACAATACATGGCATAGGAAAGAATAGGTGTAGTTGACATATGAACAATCACAAATTGCAAGCAATGGTTATTTGCATCACTTAATGAAAAACAAGACATATTAAAGAAAAAACAAACAAACAAACAAACCAGAAAAGCACAAATCAGAGAGGAAGAAAAACATGCTACAAAAATTATTTAGAAGTTTTAAATTTGTTGCCACATTGAACAAATATATTCTGATCTGAAGCTACATATAAAATGTGGTTTAGGAAAACTGTGGCAGAATCACCAAAATTTGAAATTAACCATACTCAACAGGCTTCAAAAGAGCTGATTTATACTAGCCATCAACACAGTCTGTTGTTTATGAGCTTTCTTCCCTAGCCCAGCTTCAAACAGCATAATTGTAAGTTCGAAGTGGAATACAGTTCCCTAACTCTCACTGATGTCAGCTTAATTCCTCTGACACTCTTGGTATGTGTTACATGCCAGAACTAAAGATAGTAACCATTAATTGCTAAAAAGGTATTTAATTTCATGTAATCTAAATTTATTTTGTCTACGTTGATCTTATTTCTCTGCGTACTTTATTTTATACTGCAATAACAGTATGAAAATTCTTCTAAGGGAAAAATTTGTCCTGCCTTCCGAAAACAAAATGAAGACAAGCAGTTATTTCAAGGTAATATTTACCAGTTGCTGATTCTCATTCGATTTGATCCTTTTCAGTGTGGACTTGCCAGTGCTTGGAATACAGAAATACAGACAATGGGAGAGAAGCAAGTTAAGAAACCTTGTCACCCTCTGGAGGACAGATATGAAATTCRTTGCTTTCCTGCCAGAGGCTAATGAAACTAGCTGGAGTAATTGTAGCAGAAATCTTTTKTGTTCAGCTGGAATAAGACAACAAGCAGTTTCAATTTCTCTGTCCTAACTCGCTCCAGGACAAAATCATCCCATTTCAGTTTGGATTTAAGCAAAACATCTCAATGTACATTAATGGAGACACAGAGCCCACGTAGCCAATGTGCATGCAACCTCATCAGAATTGCAGCCTCTACCTCTACACACTCRGGGCACACCGCATTAATTGTTTCTTAAGTGATTGAATGTGCATCCGGGCTCTGAAGGCAATTTGGCCCATAAATGGGGATTTCTTGAAAATCAGTCCTGCTTGTTGCATCTCTTAAGTTACACTGCAAACCTAGCTGCTTAATATTGTGAGAGAAWAAGATACACTTCAGATCTAAATGAAGAAGTATTTCTGACCAAACTGAAACCCAAACTGAAACTCTGAAATTTACCTGGAAAAGCCATAGCCACAGTAATTCACAAAGCCAYTTACAGTATCCTGCAGCTTATATTTTTWRAATTTCAATTACTGTCTTCTRTAATTTTATGTACCTCCTACCTGATTTTGTACTCCTGCTTCCTGGGTGCAGAGACAAGGTGGTGAAGCTTTTAGAGCTGTTTTTTACATACCACTCACATCACAGTGGGAAAAGGGGCTTTGTGGTTTCACCAGAAGAAAAGCCAGGGCTGGAAACATAATGTTTGCCATTTTTGCCTGGCTCTTTTCAGGAAGAAGGATTCAGGTCAGCCTGATGGAGCTGCTCCCATTGCTGCCACCAGCAGTTCCTTTTCCCATTCCTCTGAGCTGCAGTTTTTATGGTTTGGTGCTGAAAGACAAGGAACCACCCTGAGGCATAGAAAAGGGAGCAGGAGTGGCAGCAGCAGCCTAAGGGCAGAGCTGTGTGGGGCCCATGTCCCAGGAGAGCTGAGTGGCACCAGTGCCACAGGGATCTGCCTGGAGCTGAGCCAGTGAAATGGAGCGGTCTGAGGGGGCAGGGCAGATGATCTGGCTTCCAAGAGGCCTTGTCTACCTTAGCTGGCTGTTGTTTTTTTAACTGGGAGTGGGTGGGGAGRCATTAAGCTGTGGAAGCTTCCATTCGTGTTCACACTGCTTTTGTTTTCCCAAGTACCACCGGCCCCAGTGCAGGGCCAGTCCCGGTCTTGCCTTTGTCTGGGAAACCACATCAGGTGCTGTCCTCAGGAAGCATTTTCATTTGTTTGGTGGTGATACTTTTTTGTGAGTCAAGCACCCTCTCTCTTTTGTACACCCTTTATCATTAATATTATGATTACTGCAATTTTCAGTGAACTGTCACTCCAATTTATAAWCTCTCCCAGTATTCCTGTATTCCTCCATTCCTCCMTTTTCAGAAGGTGCAAGGGTGARAAGGGAGCAGCTTGAGTGGGTTTAATGTTCTAAATAGGATTTAAAGCCAGCACTTTTTTGATTTTGGGAAACATTTTGGTGTATTTTCTTTCTTTGCTCATTTCCAGCCATAACGTAATTTAATTTTCTACAACACACTTTCTGTGAATAACAAAATCAGCAATTATACCTGATTCAAAGAGCTTACATTTTAGGAATACATTTTTACACAAGTTTTTTGGTATGCTGAAGATTGTAAAAACATTCTGAATATTCACTGAAAATTTCTATGCTTTCATCTAAAGTATTTGAACAACCATTTCAAAAAATTGAAGGTTTATGGTTTTGAAATGGAGAAAATATTTTTTTTCAACAAAGTTCAAATTAGGGTATTATAAGCCAACTTGAAATTCAGCCTTTAGTAAAGTGTTTTTAAAAATTCATACCTTGTTTCCTGCCTGCTTTTCTAKCAAAGTTTTAATTTAATTGCTTACATTTGTTTGTCTGACTTAAAAAAGGCTTTTAATGTCTAAGCTGAACCATGCAGACTCCTCAGGGACCTGTACATGCTACCTACTCTACACCAAAAAGTTCTCTTAAATATAAGTGGCCCTTCAAAYTAGTGTTTGCTACTGTTTAATATTTTTTATATATATGTTGCTATATGAATCTTTTATACAAATTTACTGGTTTTGCTATTACCCACTCCCTAATCTTCATTATCAGTATTTGTTCTTATTTKTTTGGCACTTTTATTTTTCTTTTTTGAATTACAGGTCTACTACTCACCTTTTTATTTTTGACTTCTACTTAACTGTGCTCTTTCTACAGTTCTATACCTTCCCATTCAGCACACATTATTCTAGCAAACTTCACTATCTTCCATCATCACTGTATAGGTGATTTAAAACAAAGTGAAACATTTAATTTCAAAGAATTGGAAGAATGTTAATCTCGAAGATGAATCCCATGGTTAATTGGAGAGGAATATTCTAAATAAAAAGAGTATCGACTCATGGATGTCAAGTTTGCCTATATGATTCTAACCTGAGCCTCCTGATTAGTAGTCAAGCAGAACTGTATTAGTCTGTCTGTCTTCCAAGTTTCCTTTATCCTGGTCTCCTGGGTTTCCTGAGGGATGTCACTGCAGATTGATGCAAAGAAAACATTCAGTAAGTGTGCTTCTCTGCATCCTTTCTTACCAGGCTTTCTCTACCAGTAACAGGCCCACATGTCCTTTGTTTTCCTTTCATTATGGGCATACTTGGAAAAGCACTTCTTGTCCTGGATATCCTTGGCTACATTTAATTTCAGGTGGGCCTTGGCCTTCCTTATTCTTATGTTTCTGCTTACTTTGACAAMCTCTGTACATTCATTCCAAGTGGTCTGACTCTGCTTCCACCTTCTCAGTGTTTCCTGTTTATGCTTGACGAATGACAGGAGTTCCGTGTTCAGCCATGCATGCCTCTTGCCTCCTTTGTTCGTTGGGATGCATTGTTCTCAAGCCTGCAGGAAGTGACCCTTGAATATCAACTGACTCTTTGGGACCCCTGTCAGCTGCAGGTTGCTCTGTCCCATAGGATTGTTACAGGAATATTCCTGAAGATGTTAGCTCTCCTCAAGTCCATGGTTACAGTCTTGCTGCCCTGCTTCCTTCTCCTCTGGTACTGAACTCCACATTCTCGTGGTCCCTTCAGCCATGTCTGCCCCCAGTCTTCACCAAACACCARACAAAGATGAGTTCAGCTGGTTAGAGCACAGTGCTAGTAACATTAATGTTGTTGTTAATTTSTTTGAAGAGAGAGGAAGTGAAGACCTCATTTGCAGAAAATGGTCAATTTTATTACTTTCACACTGGCAAGGTTACCATAGATTTCATTCATATATAGTTTCTGACATTTCTACTACTTAAACACACAGGCACTCACTGAAAGTATGTACTTTAAAGTATAGCCATATTAGGCAGAAGTATGGTAACACCAGAAGTCTCTCTGAAACTACAAAAAGAAGCCATCCCAATCAGCATAAAATAGTTGCCCATGGGTACAAATGTCTCAGCTTCTTAGTTTTGTCTTCCTTCTTTCCTCCTTCTTCTCAATCCAATGAAGGTAAAATGAAGATATCCTGATTTAGTTATCAGTTAAACTCTTGTTCCTTACCATATTAGTCTAATTAYTTGTTACATGGTGCCTTAGTCTAAGAACAATTATAAGAGGCAAAGACCTCTCATATGTCCCTTTTATTTTAACCACTAGATACAGGGTACTCAGTCACCAGATCCCCTGGGAACTAAGAAAATGAGATGGAGCAGATGATCCTCCTCCCAAAAGGGTGGCCACTTTGGCAAACCATGTGGACCAGAAGGCAAAGACAGTATGGTGGAGAAGCACCTCTTGGCTCAACCTTCCCCAGGAACAGAAAACCYGGGGCGGGGGCTTACAAAGGAGTTCAGGGAGCAGATGGGAACTACTGTCATTGCCAGGGAAGCTTCGACCCCGTGGTGTTGGTTTCCATCTGGTTTTCTGCCAGATAGAAAGTTTCTAACACATTTTTTAATATTAGAAATCAGGCATTCTTTATCGAAGCACTCTTGTCACTCAGAGAGTGCTCCTCTAATTAAGTTCCCCCARCATAAGGTAAACAGAGCTTTTATCATAAACAAAGATTACATACACATGAGCTATCCCCACTTAGCTGGCATATATGTATTACTTTATTTTACATAGTCACACCTCTTATCGAAGTCYTTGTGTGGTTCTTTGGGGTCTGTYTTCAATGTTTGGTGTCCTTTTTAGGTGGCTGTTCCTTGATGCCTGCTTTGAGYAAGAGCAATATCATTGTTTTGCATAACTTCTGCTTYGTAAGYCTTGTGGAGCTGAGMTGGCATCCTGCTTGCATTTTGCCTGACTCATATTTGCCTGAGTTACATCTTTTATCTCTTTCTCCAAGTTTGTGCTGTTCTGTRCTAGTTCTACTGTCCTTATAGGTGTCAGCCTTGCTTCCTTTCAGCCACAGTGGTGGCCTGTGTGTGTATGACTGTGTTTGTGTGTGGTCAGTGTTGCCACTTGCTGCCTCTTCCTGCCACCCACTGGACTCAGCTGGTGTCAGTACAGTCTTGGGCCRCTGCCCTGATGGTGATGGGGTGGGTGGGAAGAAAATGAGCTCACTGGTCCTAACTACAGTTCTGGAGCTGTCACTTCAGCACTGTGTGGCTTGGAAATGGCCCTGCTGCCTCTCCTCACAGACTTGTTTTGCAGACATGTCCTGGAAAGGCTTGGAAACAGGCAAAGATTGTTGGTTGTGTGGTGCCAGGGTTTGTCCTTCATGTCAGTGAGATGAAACAGACCCCTTTTTGGTTGTGGCCATGGACCCTGCCAAAACCACACCAGTGGCTGTGATGTGAGTGGTACTTGAATGGACAGTTCTGAAACCMTTAATACCCGTGTCTCTGTGCCCAAGACACATAGTAAAGAACATTAGTGAATGAAATTTTCACATATTTTGTGCCCTTTTACCCTTATATCCCAGTTTCTATCACAGTATTTCAGTCCTTTGCAACCTCCTATCTTTTCTGATAGTGCCAATGACCAAGGTGACATGCCATGCTGGATGAATTGGCAGTGCTATATTTGTTTTGCCTGGCTAGCCAGAAAATAAGGTGAAAATTGAGAATGTAATATCTGATTTTCACCCAACTTATCCCCAGCTAGAGGTGTTACTTACTGTCTAACCAATCAGTGATTTTGTCTGTATTCAGAGAAAATTAATTTTCTTCAAGACCTGTCAAGTCTGACTGAATTTGTGCAGTGGAACAAAAAAAGCATGGGGGTAGGACAACTGATGGATGTGCAGAAACCTAATAAGCACTGAACATCTCATGCCTTAGCCAGGTTAAGAAAAGGCAGGAGAACTATATGGCCTATTTTATTTCCCACTTTCGTAGTGTAAATTAGGAACCATTTTATAACTGCTTTTGGTATGATATAGTTCCAAATGTCAATGAAAGAACAATTGGCTTTTAAACCTAAGTACTTTACTGACTGTCTGAAATTCTCTGATGCTCACATGCTTCAGTTCGTAAGAAATCATCRTCACATCTGTTCTTCTGATGTAAAGGAGGTAAAAACTTCTCTCCYATGCATGGCTCCCTCAAATATATTTGGTCACATAGCTGAAGTCAGTGAGTCAATGGTTTTGGGGAAAAAAAGCCACCAAAAAACCAAACGTTACTCTTCAAGTGAATTTCAAGCCTATTTTATCTCTTAACTGATGAATTAACTGATGTGTCATAAATRCTTGTATAAAGAAATAGCAGGAGGCATGCACATAACCATCTTCTTACCCAAACATGCTATCTATCCAGTATTTAAAACACTAATTTTAATGTAACATACTGGTGTAAGTATTTTTGACTCTTTGACARCATTAAATTACAATGCTGAAAAGGCAAATATGATCCACTCTATTCCCTAGTGACAAAAGTACATGTGTGTATATACAAATTTACTGTAATAATTATGTGCCATCAAACCAAATACCAGTATTCAATATTGCTTTAATCCAGAAGGGAATTTTTTTTTTGTTTCTGTTGAAGCAACAAAGTTCTCAAACTGTTRGCAGCCTACATTTTTGCCAGTTTAGATTAAGAGAAGCATTTCTTTTTGCTGGAGATCTGAGATCAGAAAATAACCACATGTTTAGGCACCAGAACTCAGCAAGAAACTCTGAACTAACTCTGTCACACTTTCAATAAATCTCATCAGTTTCTAATAGACTCAGTGRTATATTGTGCTAATAGCTCCATCAAGCATTTGATTTATGGCTAAATATTGACTTAAAATCTTGCATAAAAAAAAAGAGGTTAAATGAGGGAAAAGAAGTCCCCCAAGCCATTTGGAAATATTCACCCTGGCATTTGCCTGTTTTGTTGTCTTTACAGTTCAAATACATTAAAATGAAAAAGCCCAGTTTATACAGGAAAAGGTCAATAAGAAAATTGAAACTGGACCATTTGGGAAAGTATTTAAAAAAGAGCTTGAAACCATAAATTKAAAATCCCTGAACTCTCAGGTGAGAAACATCTCAGGGGGAGATGGAGCTCTTRACATGGCTTTCTTAGTGTCTTCCAGATGTCAGGAATATTTTAAGATAAAATCAATTTTACCTCAGCAGGTAAGTAACACTACTGCTTGAAAGCATCAATGAAATGGAATGCTTCTGGTACTCTTTCCTCTGAAGAGATCTTTTCTCTAGAGAAGTAACAGTTTTAATTTCTGCTTTCATCTCACCAGTCTTTCAGGTTGTCTGTTTGATCACATTTAAAACAGTAAATATTTTCCCTGTTTATTTACTCACCATTTCTTTCATATAAAACTACCTTACTTAGTCTTGTCTTAGAGGCAAATCTTTTGAAGGTTTAAGGGMAGTTGAGACCAACATGAACCTACAAGTGGCAATTTTCCTCTTCTTTCTCTTCTGCTCCATTGGARGCACAGAACTCCTTCAGGGTAACTACTTGGAGTGCCCAGGTTAGTCCSCTACTTTGAAGTGTCCCTGAAAGAAGGAGTATCCTGTAAGAGAGTATAGTTTTGTTTAAAGAGGTTAATGTCCCTGACAAATAGACTTTGTTTYAAATTAGTATTTAAGGATGTCTCTTTTGTTGGCGGTGTCTGTGTATTTGCTACAATGCTTTCCAAAATACTCCCTTTAATTGATGACATGTTGAATAGGCAGTGTATTTGCAGGATAAGATATCATCATTGCCTTCTGTACATTTGTTGAAAATGCCCTTAGTAAATGTAAAATATTTTTTATGCACTAGAATCTCCAGGAATATGTGGATGTGGCTGGACAAAACACTGTAAAAAAGTAAACACAATTATATTTATTGAGGTTTAAATTCTCATGATGTAGCACAACTTTTTAATTCTGGATATGATTTTTTAATTATTTAATAATTCATAGTGCTTAGATATATTCAACAKGTAAAGCAATAAATTCAGTTTGCTGGCTGTTATCATACTTGTTGAAGAAGTTTTTCTGCTTTATAGCAAATACAGAGAGCACTTTAGCCAAAGCTTGGTACTTTTTACTTTGCAGGTGACATCCAGACTGCAGAACATTGACTGTTGTTACTCTAAAAGTGGTATTAACTGATACATTGTCAGCAATGAAATAAGTGTCTCACATGCAAACTAATAAAAGATACAGCCTCACTTTAAACAATAGGTTCCTTTTTTTGTGTGTGAAAGCCAGGTATACCAATGCTCATTTCTATGCAACAYTTCTTATGCAGACAAGAACCAGGCAGAGAATCACTTACAGCTACCTGTAATCAAATCTAGGAGACAAATGTAAAGTATTGTCATGGTTTAAGCCCAGCTGGAAATTAAGCCCCACAAACTGCTTAAATACCTCCACCCAGTCCAGTGGAAGAGACAAAAGGCAAAGATTCAGRCTTGAGATAAAACCATTTACCGCAAATAGCAATAAGATTAAAAAAAACCAAAGGAGCACCATTGATATTAGTAACAAAATAAAAAAAAAAAGAGGTATTTACATACAAAAAATATTCGCTGAACCATCTGACCTGGTCTGATGCCATGTGTCTCTCTGAGACAAAGAACGAAATGGCCCAMGGCCCTTCCACATGCATGTTTGTTCCCTCCCAATTTCAGACAATAARAAACAAGATTGGACAAACTGCCCTATTTCCCATTCTGTCCCCCAGAAAAGGGAAAAATGTCCTCAGATCCCCCAKGAGCTTCCTTTTTTCTCCACTCAAAGTCATACCCCTTCTCAAAAGTAAGTATCCCTTACTTCTGCCCCTCAGTGATGATGTGGGTAATATAGAACAGAACCTAGACAACCTTCAATGAAGAACTTCTTTTGCTGTACTGGTGACACAAGTCACCAGAGCTAGCAGAAAAACAAACATAATTGAAGMGTGACTATCAGCCCAGTTGTGCGAACTTGCTTGGCTGAATTAAATGGCAAATATAATTTAGTGGTCTAGAAGCAGAGAAAGCAGCTCTGATTTCCTCGTATTTCCCTTCAAAAAATGTCAGCATTCTGCTACTTTTTTGAACACACACTTACCTATATTTTGTCACAATTCAGTCACTTATAGTTTTACTGGTATTTATTGGAGGTCTCATTATGAACCTTTGCACAGAGCCTCTCATGAGAACCTTCCCAGATAAAGCCAGYGAGGCACTCAGGGGCTCAGGCACAAAAGGGTGAGCACAGTATAACCTGCTACTCTGTTAGTAAAAAGGCATAACACTTATGCCATGAGGTATGGAACCATGAGGGCAGCACAAGAACACAAGAATTCATGTCCAATTAAAAAGAGTGAATTCTGCTTTAAAGAACAGAGCTGTGTATTCAGACCAATTTTTGACCTAATATTGTGTTTTCTTGTTACTAAGATGCAAGTACTTGGAGAGGTATGGTACAGTGCAGAAGATGGAGTCATTGATAAAAAGAGTCCTCYACAATGGTAAAAATCCTGATATAACAGGAAAAAACCCACCACACAAAATTTCTGATTTAACAAGCTACACATCTAGAGCCACRTATTAGCACATGACAGGGAAAAGACCTGTCTTTTCAATGAAAGGRTTGCCACAGTTTACTAGACATCAAATATATACCCCTATAAATTACTTGATACTGTTTTAAATTTACTAAATATGTTTCTCTATTCTCTACTTTCTCTACAGGGATCATATTGCCACAACAGGAACAAATTATTTCACAAAATTTAGAAATTGCTTATAGTCRTCTACACTGTCACTACTGACGTTGTCAGGGTGTCTGCATTAGGCAAACAAGGGATCAGAGAAAATTGTTMATGAAAATGGCATGAAACAAGCCCATGGGTGACACAACTAATTTTGACTGAAAATTTGATTTTTGCATTTGCCAGAGGAAACACATATAGCCCTAAAGGAGGCTTTTTTTGTCATGCAAAAGAATCAGTTAAAAACATAAAAAAAATAAAAAGGGAAACTAGAATTACTGTATGACCACAAATTGCCATTCTTAGATTCGTAGTGAGATCAGTATTTACTCTTTACCTAATATTTACCTGAACTCTGGAGTGCAGCCAAAGGGCCAGGGAGGGACCAAAACTGACACTAAATGTAAAGCAGTGATCTTAAATCAGTATCTTTTTCTTTCATTGGTAAGCTTTCCATTGCTGTTAAATGCARTSTGGAGCTTTAYGGAAGACTTTTGGGKTTTTTTTCAGTGTACAGAGTAGGACACACTGATCAGCTCAGGCAGTTGTATSCTCTTACTCCTTAATTGCTGAGTTACWGATATGARAAAATGATTAAGTTTATTGCTTGTTTACTCTTCTTATTAGAGGAATTTTGTGAAATGGCAGTAAAAAAGTCCACCTTTATCTCTGCTAAAATAGCTTTRACAATGTTATGATCCAAACACTAACATTATTAGAGAGATGTGTCTGCCCCAAATGAGGTGCAAACAAGACCATATGCTTGAATTTTTATTTAACAGTAAATGTGAGGTAAAGGGAGATAGAAAGAAATAGGGAAAATCAAGGAATGAAAGTACAAAGGTAAGTAGTCACCATTCATTGGATCCCGCACCAAGGCTTGGTGTTGCAATTTCMGTGTCGGGTTGTTGCTGCCTTGTTCTGTCAGGGCTGGAGGAAGCCCTGTCAAAGTGGTGGAGGAAATCCACTGAATGTTCAGGTTCAGGTTCAGGTGGGAATATCCAGGTACCTCCCCTGAGGGGTGAGGAGTTTCACACTGAACAAGGTAATGTTGTGTGTCACAGGACTGTTCAGGAGCCTTTGACATCTTCTAAGGCCAGCTGCTTACATCAGTGCAGCGGAGTCTATCATGGCCCATCATGGCCCATCAGCAAAGCTGAAGGCCTTCAGGCTGTGAGTGAGTGTCCCCATGCTTTTCTGGAAGAGGAGTTACCACAGCTGAGTTCACCTTCACAGGGACAAAGAGACCGTGCCCCACTTCCAGAGTTCTTTCCTCAACTTGCTCGGCATTGAGCTTGTAGCCTGAGCCAGTGGTTATGCTCTGCCCTCTGCACCTGGGTGGTTACTCTGCACATCAGCAGCTTGACTCCTGATTGTTTTAGCCATTGGCATTGTAGGAAGTCTGCAAGCCACATTCCCAAGACTAGGAGGTGTGTGGTGGGAAGTATTTGTWTAAGGACAGGTTGTTTCTCTTATTTCTATATGAAATCATGAGCCCTTGAAGACAAGAGATATTTTTCATGAGCTTGGATGGTACATTTTTACACTAAACAAAAGAACTTGATGACTTCCTTCATCTCGGAGAATGTCCAAATTAAAGTGACTGTCAGTGATGTCCCTCTAACCTTGYTAGATGTTCTTTATTTTCTGGTCAGTCTGTCCTTCCTGTTGGATATCTTAGGGCCTTTCCTCACGTCTGCCACATAGCTGCCCAAGAGCAGCACATTACCTTCAGGGAGGGAATGAATTTTTCTGGGCATTGCCAAACTTTTGTAAAGCATGAGTAAAATGTTTTTAAAAATTTTTCTGTATTAAAAAGATTTATTGAGTTGCAATGAAATATGTTACTSTTTTATCCTCTGAAAAGTGGTTCCCTTGTCTTTGATGAAGACACCCTGTATTTACACTGGTGGATATCAACTGTACTGTTCTTAGTGTACAAGTCAACATTCAAAAACAATACAAATTGTATTCATGACTTTTTACACTRAGACATCATAAAAAGTGTTATGGCAAAATACCTATTCAGATATTTTGATACCTAAATTTCCTTCACAATGTCAGATGAGTATTGTGTACTTCCTTGTTTTCTTTCTTAGGCTTTCTTTGACAAGGACTGGGATACTAACAAGTGAGATGGGTAGGGTGTAAGATTGTGGTTTGCCTGCATAAYGTCTCTAGGACCATGAACAGGTCCAGAAGGTTGCTAAAAGATTCCTAGACACTTGGATGTCATTACCTTCAGGGAGGGAATGAATTTTTCTGGGCATTGCCAAACTTTTGTAAAGCATGAGTAAAATGTTTTTTACTCAGGTTAGGGTTAGGGTTAGGGTTAGGGCTAGGGCTAGGGTTAGGTTTAGGGTTAGGTTTAGGCTTATGGTTAGGGTGATGTCCTTGTACCATCAGCTCATGGTACAAGGAGAAAGGGAACTAACTAGGAAAGGTGTGTGTCTTGGTTTGTTGCTTTGATTTAATTTGTTAACAGAGAGGGCCTTGTGGCTATTGATGGCTGTCCTGACCTGAGACCTCATGAAGCAATTATGTTTACATCTGGTGGCAACAGGAAGAGTGCCAGAAAACTTCTGCGTATGAGGAGAGCAGACTCAAGGTCAGCCAGGGTACCAATTAATGACGTTCCCTAGGAAAATGCTGGGATCCATTAGTGCTGGTCACTTTTAATCCCCACYTCCTAAGAGCACAGGAGCAGGAAATTTCAAAATGTTGGAAGTCAAGCAGACAAGCCAGAAGGCTGGCTTGGATGAGCAGGCATCTTCTGCTGGAGCCAAGGCAMGAAAACAGAAAATATGGCCAGTGGCAGCAAGGCTAGGTGACATGGGAGGAATACAGAGATGCAGYTTGCCACTGTAGGGAGAAACTTCATGCTCAACTGGTATTGAAGTTAGCCAGCACTGTGGGGGACAGAAGAGTGTCTAAAAGTSCTTTTCAAAATAAGTCAATAACAAAAAACAGTTCAGTAATGGCTTTGTCCTGTTTGAGGTAGATGAGGATGGTGACCTCACAAACAGGGACAAGGCAGTGATATTTATTACTTTCTTTGCTTCAGTCCTCAAATCTAAAGAGGAGCTGTGGGAGTCCTGGTGTACCGAGCTGGAGGATGTGAGGGTATGAGGGATGTGTCCTGAGCTAAGGCTGTGAGAATGATAAACACCCAGTTATTCCTGAACTTGTGCAGGATTTTCCACTCCAGATGGTTTTTGACTGGACGTTAGGGACTCCCCAGGGCTCCATCCTAGGACTAGTTYTCCTTCCATATCTTTATGAACAACTTGAATGTAGGACTCCAAAGTATACAGCRTAAATTTGCCGAGGACAATAAATTGGTAGGAGTCGTCCACTCCCTCAAAGACAGAGAGGCCCTACAGAGAGACCTCAACAAACTACAGGACTGGACAATCGCTAGCCATATAAAATTTAACAAAGATAAGTGCTGGATTCTGCACTTGGAATGGGGCAACCCTGGATGTATATATAGGCTGGGGAAAGAGAGATGGGAGACAAGTGCTGCAGAAAGGGACCTGGGGGTTCTGGTCCATGGCAAGCTGAACATGAGCCAGCAGTGCCCTGGCAGCCAGGAGGGCCAGGCATGTTCTGGGGTGCATCAGGCCCAGCATCACCAGCTGGGCAAGGGAGGGGATTGTCCTGCTCTGCTCTGCGCTGGGGCGGCCTCACCTCCAGTGCTGGGGGCAGTTTTGTGCACCACAGCATAAATCAGACATTAAGCTGTTAACATCTAAACAAAGATGGTGAAGGATGTGGAGGGGAAGCCATATGAGAAGCAGCTGACATCCCTTGGTTTGTCCAACCTGGAGAAGAGGGGACTGCATGGAAACCTCATCACTGTCTTCAACTTCCTCTTGAGGGGAAATGGAGTGGCATGGATCAATCCCTTCTCTCAGGTGACCTGTGATAAACCTTGAGAGAATGGCATGAAGCTGTGTCGAGGGCATTTAGCTGGATATTAGAAAAAGATTCTTCACCCAGACTGAGCACTGAACAGGCTCCCCAGAGAAGTGGTCACAGCACCAGAGTTCAGAAATATTTGGGCAAATCTCTCAGACACGATGTGTGATCACGATGTGTGATTTTTGGGGTTGTCTTGTTCTTGGCCAGGATGTGTACTTTGATGATCCTTGTGGGTCCTTATCAAATTTGGATGTTCTATAATACTAAGATTCTGTGATTCCTTGACCTTATTTATTTATTTATTTATTTGAATGCCGRAATGTCACTGTCTTACAAAAGAGACCTACTCAGATAAATGTCRAAACATGTCACTTGCATTTTCCCCTTAGGGTCAGACATACTTCCTTCTCACRSGGGCTTTTTAGCACAGGGAAACAGRTTCAGAAGCCTCAAGTGTCCAGTATGAATCTTATCTGATCTTCAACCGGCGGCACTGCTTCTGTGTTCTGTAATGAATCAATGCTACATCATGACTTGACTGAAATGCACTGTGTTTTTCTGCCATGTCCATTATATATTATATATATAACTTGAGGTCAGATACCATCATAGGGCCATTGTACTGCCACTCTTAAATCACATTAATAAAGYCCATGGTGGATATTTCTGTTAAAACTTTCTGTTGGCCTGTGTCCATTAGCAGAGAAATATTGCTGAATTTTAAATGGATACCAACACAGTAGTTGTGTAACAATTTCATGTCATTAATTTCCAGGGCAAAGATAACAAATTTTATTCTTCAAATGTATTGTGTTTGTGTTTTAATCTGTCTTTTTTAAGGAAGGCATATTTCGCACGTGATTTTTTTTCCTTTTATTTTTAATGGGACTGATGACACTGTAAGTTCACTTGTTAGCCCTTACTGGGACACAAAAAATAATTGAGAGCTATAGGATTATGAAGATTATGTCAGGAAGAGAAATGCAGTGTATATCTCCTGTACAACAATAGCAACAAAATCTGGAATTTGTGCTCTCACCATGRAATTACGGTACAATTTCATACTGTAGAATACTTCCACGTCATTTTTGTGGGTTAGATTCTGCCTGTCTCTGGTCACCAGCAGCACCAAATAGGCAAATGCTATTTATAGGTAAAACATTTACTAATTGATCTAAACCTCTGCTGGCTGTTCATTCTTTCAGTTGATTTTTACAGGAAACTTTGTGTAGGAACTAAACAATAATAAAAAATACAACTTATTTTAGTACTTCTAGGAGGAGAAATTTAAACTCAAATTGAATTTAATAATTAAGGAGACCTAGAATCTAATTTCCATTCTTCCAGCACCACCAATGTGGATTGCATTTACCTCTATGCAACATTACACTACAAAGCCTTAATAAGTGTTTTTTWAAAAGGAATTTGCATGTATCTTACATGTAGCTGGCAGGAGTTATTTCTGTCACTTTATATGGCAGACTTGTTTAGATGGATAACAAGYCCAGTAATTTTCAGTGCCCAGGGCAAATCCTAATATGTCCCTCCTCTTGCAACACACAAAACCAATACTGAATTACAGCAGAGGACTTACACAGCTTTTGCTAAAGCCTGCCATAGRTTTCTGTGGCTTTGAACTTTGAACATACTGCATAAAACAGCAATTACTTATGCCAGTCCTTTAGGTTTTGCAGTAGATGCTCAAAAGGGAAATCAGTAATTCTTCCTAAACTTCCTAAACSCCTTGGTTTGCATTTTCATTAGTACAACCTGTGGTAAGCTCATCACGATTAAACAGTAGAGAAAACTGAATGACATTTAAACTACACAGAGGAAAGTATTATTTTCCTTCAAAAAATTTGTTCCTGATCAACATAGCATTTTTGCCAGTGCAAAGGAAAAATAGTTTATTGGGCAGAACTTGGTGGAAAGAAATACCAGCAAAAAATTCTAYCTAAAACCTAATTACCTATTACCACTGTAAGGCTTGGGAGAAGATAYACTTAGATGTATCTTTTAGTGTAAATGTTGCTTCAAAAAGAGAGAACCCTTTACCCAGTCAAACCACAATGTCTGTCACTACTGTTAGTGACTGATCTCTTAATCACAAACTATTTGTGTTAGAGTGGCTACAGGRTTTAAACCAATGCAAACATTCTCAGAAGCCCCTTTACAATGCAACTTTATGCTGATTAAAAAAAAATCTTTTTTTTTGTCCAGGTAAACAACAGAGAACAGGCACAGTATAACTRGGCTGTGCCATACAACCAATGGCATGTGACGCCAAGAGTAGGTGGTGACATGGTATTTTCTGCTACTCTTTCTCTGTAGGAATTCTGACATCTTTTCMTATCTTTGATTTCCAGTAGGATTTACTGTGCCACTGGGATTATTATTTCTTTCCTTCCCCTTTTTTGCAGTTTGACTCAAGGCTTGAGCTCCAGATGTTTTATTGTTTTCATCTCAGATTGCTGGCACTTGCTTTCTACCCACAGTCATAAAGCCATGTGTTTCTGGCTTCTTGGTTCCCTGTTTGGAGGCTGGATTATCATTTGCTTGGCAGGGGTGGCTGTAGGCRTGTGGGATGGGTACTGTTGCATGGGGATCTGCAGTTTTGGAAGCTGTTTGTCAGTAATGCTTGGCAACCTTTTCTGGCTCCAGTACTGTGCTAGGACCCCACAGACATCTTTAAAGATGAAAGGAAAGAGCTTAGCAGTTGTCCTAATTGCCAAATCCTGATTGCAKCCCAGGTCACAACTGCTTTGCTTCTTCATGTCTTCTGTGAGACTAGAGTGCTGACTGCCCAGTTATCCCYAGCTAAATCCTTTCCCTTTCTCATTTTGGAGTCACCCAGCTGTCATGTCCCACTATGTCTACCTTTTCTGTGCACTCACAGAGGTTCTCAGGCACAGCACACCTGACACCAGAAAGTATTGCAGGGCCATGGATGCAGTAAAGCTACTGAGCTACTGCCTGGCACTATACTGTGCTTCTGAAAAGGCWCAGTAATTGGAACATGTGTCCAGGAGCCCTCTGCCTCCTGYGCAGGTTACCAGAACCATCAGAGGTTGCCTATAGTGGAAAGCAGGAATTGTAGAAAAGCAATAATTCATTCTCCAACAGAAGACATCAGTATTCTTATTGATATTATTGTCTATAATGACAAAAAAATTTGGAATGAAAGGAATTGCTGTTATTTTCCCAAATATGTAAAATGAGTACAGTACAGAAACCATGTTGTTACAGCTGGCAATCATTAGGACTGGCAACACAGGCTTATCTTGACAAAATCATAGTAGTAATAAAMAATGTGTTGCCTTAAATAGAAATCCTCTGCTTTTGAAGCTTGCTGCTTCTACTTACACAGGAAGTTAGTTTGCTAGTTTGTTACTGGACCCAAAGTCTTTTGTTGTTGGGTTTGGTGAGGTTTTTTTGTGYCAGCATTTCCTCCTCTAAAATGTAATTTAGTTAAATAATGAAAATGAAGCATTTTTTCTGAGAACATACTTGTGGCTACAAAAGTGAGACTGTGGAAGTAAAAAAAAGTAAAAATTAGAGCATTTCGAAAATAACCACTTTGATTTCACAGCATATTAATTAGCTGGCATTACCTACTACATTTAATTACTTTAAATGCAATGTGTTTGATGATTGAGATTCATGGTGAGCTCAGGATTTTTCAGTTCTGGAGAGATGAATTCTTCCAAGTGAGACAAAGGGRCTGGCATGTGGTTGGAGCTACTTTCGCTATAGAGAAAGCAAAGGCATCACCAGGGAAACAGAAGGGGTGGGAGTGGGGTYGAATCGTGCTACATGGCACCCCCAGCTGCTCCACCAGTAGCAGCAGCAGTCAAACTGACCTTTTGTGCTTGGGAGAGCCAATAYAAGCTGTAGGCCATACTCATTGTACTCTCCATGTCCACTGCTGGCAGCTTCAGGAAATGGATTTTATGCCCTTGCACTGACTAAATGATACGTTGTCATTTCTCTTTTTCAGTGGCTATCTAAAGAAAGAGTCATGGTCAGTGGATGCATCTTCATTTCAGATAACTGCATAAATCCTTTTCCTGACAAATTCTAAGCATTCCTCTAAAGAAGAACAGATATCTGTCGTAGGAAGGTGAGAAGGACTAYGTAGACCTTTCATTATGTATGAACTTCTATGTATCTGTTCGATCTCTTGGTTTTAGGTTGTGGTTCTTTTTTTAGGATCCAGTGTTTAGACTTCAGTATTCACACATAATTTTTATTAGTTAGTAGTCTCTGGAAAAACTAAGAACAAACACTTTATTTTCTCCATATTTTTCACTTCTAGAATTATGAGGAATATAGCTACCTCAGCTTGTTTCTGTCAATGGACAAAGGAGTTTAATTCAGCGTAGACCTGGAAAGTATTTTGTGATTCAACCACTTATTGTTGTCACCAGAGATACTAGGCTGGAATTTCAGCAGGGAGCACCTGAGACCCACTTCTCCATGRCATTCTAAAGTCAACGCTTGACATGAGAAAGGAAAAGAGTTGTTAGTAGAGAGTTTGAGAACTGTTAGAACCTGAAACAAGTTCTTACTGATGATCCAAGACCACCTGAATTTGAGAATTCCTTTTTTTTTTTTTTTATTTTGATAGATATGTTCCCAGAAACTACTGGGGTGAAAATTAAACCTTTTGTTTCTGATTGCCAGAGYGGGTTATTTGGCTGGAGGCTTTTGTTTGCTTCTTTGTTTTCTTGTGCTTCTATATTTTGCTCTTTAAAAATAGCTACTTTCATTCTTTTGTACATAGATGCATTGTCATTTGGGATTCCCTCTGTGATTTTTTCTAATTTCTCTAAATCCTAACTAAAAAATAACCAGAAATAATTATTATGTATATTTAAATTTCAGTGTGACTCAAAAAACATGAGCATTACTCCAGAACCTTTACCAGTGAAACTTTCTTCATAGAGCCTAGTGTGGGAAAGATTGTTCCAGCTGATAYGGCCTTTTAAATTGCCATATCAAAAGTGTACCTTGAAATGAAGAGACTAACAGATTTTGTTAAATTTCAGGTGTTGTCCTGCTCATCCCTGGATGAAGGGCTCAAATGAACCCTCAGCAAGTTTGCTGATGATATGAAACTGGGGGGAGTGGCAGATCCACCTAAAGGTTGTGCTGACATTGAGCAGGACCTTCATTTGAGTGGAGAGAATTCTAATGAGGTTAAACAAGGACAAGGGCAGGGTGCTGCACCTGTGAGGAATAACTCCAAGGGCCAGCACAGGTCAGGGGCTGACCTGTTGGAGAGCAGCTCTGCAGAGAAGACCAGGGAATCTTCATGGATGACAAGTTGATATGAACCAGCAGTGTGCCATTATGGCCAGGATGGCCAATGGTATCCTGGGGTGCATCAGGAACAGTGCAGCCAGGAGGCTGAGAGGAGAGATCCTCCTCTTCTACTTGKCTCTAGTGAGGCCACATCTGGAGTATTGTGTTTAGTTCTGGGCTCCTCAGTGCAAGGAAGACAAGCAACCTCTGAAGAGAGTCCAGTGGAGGTCATGAAGATGGTGAAGGGTAGAGCATCTCTCTTGTGAGAAGAGACTGTGGGGTCTGTTTAGTCTAGGGAAGAGAAAACTGAGAGGGGATTCCATTAATGTTTATAAATATTTCCAAGGTAGATGTCAGGACTCTTTTCAGTRTGCCCAGTGACAGGACAAAGAGCAAAGGCCGTAAACTAAAACAAAAGTTCCACCTCMTGAGGAAGAAATGCTTTATGTTGAGGGTGACAGAGCACTGGTACAGGCTGAGAGAGGTCATGGAGTCTTCTCCCTCTCCAGAGACATTCAAAACCCAGCTGGATGGCTTCCTGTGTAACCTGCTCTACATGACTCTGACTTGGTAGGGGTGTTGGAGTAGATGAAGTCTGAACTCTTCCAACCCCAACAATTCTGTGATTCTGTTGAGTGTGCAGGTGAAGAGACATGCAGTGAAACCTAAGAAACAGTATTTTTTCCAATTCCCCAGCAAATCATAAGAAATATGAAAAGGGAGGAGAGAACTTCCAAGTAAAATACTTCCTGGTTTACAACTAGTTCAGGTTTTTTTTTGGTTTGTTTGTTCTTTAGGTTTTTTTTTTTTTTTTTTTTTTTTTTTTTATTTTTATGGCTGAAGTGGCTTGAAAATCTATATCAAAATTGCTTCTTACAGTCTAGCATGTGTTCTCAGTATAGTCAAATAAAAAATATAGAGAAACAAACCAAGCATGTTATTTGGAGACAAATGTGGAAGAGATGATTAGGAAGAATAATTAGGAGGTAAATATAGYGCATTTTTTACCCAAAAAGTTAGTTTATTATCTACTTAGGTCTGTACAGAATGAATTATAGATTATATATGTGTAGGTACAACCTTTATATAATCTTATTAATWTCAACTACCTGCTTGTTGTCAAAAATGGTTTTGTTCTTCCCAGGAGCACTTCAAGTTCAGTTATGAGGATCACAGACTTTTCTATGGGACCAAAGAGGATGTCCATTTTTCAGATGACAAAAAAGATTATGAGTCTACTTCTATTTCTATCCAAATCCATGCTAAGTCTAAGTATCAATATGCAGAAACCAGGCTTGTGATCACATGGAGCAGCCATGGCAACTGAGAAAAGGAAGACAATTTCCTGACTACAACTCCTGTGCTTTAACTACAAATGTCCTCTTTGCCTCAAATTGTTGTTCCCTCACTTGAACAGGAAGTTACACAAAAGCTTCACTAGGCCCATGACAAAAAGGTTCGTCGTTCTGGTTTCCTTCTTCTTTTGTTTATTTACTTAGCTGGTGAAATGGAACAAGATGATGATAAATGATCAAACATGACTAAGGCAGAGAAATGGAAAAACTCCAAAAGTTCAGGCTGTTCTATGGAAGCTGTCAAATGTTTGCAGCTAGATAAAATAATTGTTTCTGAGAGAACACTGATACACTGAACTTGGCATGACGTGAAATTTTAATGCATTTCATCCAATGTATTTATCCAAAACAACATGCAGGGAATCACAACTCCTGCAGCTTTATGAGCTTTCTGGAGTGCCTGATGTAAGATTTTTTTTTTTTTTTTCATCTCTTCATTGAGTTACTTCTTCATTTTTGAAGAAGCTTTTTTTTTCCTGTCTTGTTTCCTATCTTGATTCGAAGATGTTCATTGCCAGACACTTTCTGATGCCAATCCACCTTCACAAAGAGAAAGCTCATTTTCATGAAGAAGTTGTACTTTTCTCTAACGATACATTTTTGGAGTTGTGCTCTCGACTCTACATATTGCAGAGAATATGATTATAAGACTTGTCTTTTCTCTAAGCTAAATAAATCATAACAATTGCTCCAACACTTTCCTAGTGAAATCTAAACCAAATCTGTTTTGGCTCATTTAAGGTATCTAGGTTGACTTGGTCATATGTTGCTTGCAAATCCATACTCCCTTACTTCATGGTGCTGCTCAAAAGATAACTTGGCTTTTCTCTGTGAAAACTGGAACTTCCTTACACTTGTTTTATATTAACCTAGTTTTATTACATTCTTTTAAGTCACTGAAGTCTTAGTAAAAATGCTGAAAGCAAACTGAGCACTGAATTCAAATTACTTATTCAATAACTTATCTAGAGTCCCTTTTAAAAAGGACTCACATAGAARAAGATGAGAGGGGATGGGTAAAAATTACTCCTGGRGAGATTCTGATTGGACACRAAGGGAAAATTTATTTCACTATGAGAACAATCAGCCATTTAGAATGATCTCTCAAGGGAAATGCTGGATTCCCCAACGGTAGACACTTTTGTGCAGTCAGATTCCAGACATTGTTCTTGAATCCCTCTTTTAGAGAGCAGACAGCAGTTCAGGGCAACTAARGGCGGCAAAAATTGCTTCCACATCACCCAAATATGGAATTTAGTTTATTACCCATGAATTAGGAGTTTTCTGTGTGATGTGGTATCATACAAAAGAAAAGGATGGAGCAACTAGCTGAAATATTGACCACCTTCCCTTGTTCTAGTGACACATCTTATGGGTGTTACAAACTCTTTTAGATACTGTGCAGCTTCACTATGACATCTGAGGTCCTGTTATGTATTGAAAGTATAAACAATATACTGTTTATAAAAAAAAGCTGCTTCCTTCCTCACTTCTTAATTTATTAAAAAGTCTAATCAGTTTAAAAAATGAATAAAGAATTTTAAAAAGAGTATGAAAATGGAAAATTATTTGCATACAACAGAAAGCATACTCAGAGCTGAGCTGGCAGAMGCTACAAAATTTAGGTCCTACTTATGATGCACTATTACAATCTGTATTTTGAGTTATGTTCTAGGTTTAACAGGTTGTGATGAGGACAAAACTCTGTAACTCTTGACAGGTGGTGATACACCAGTAGAAACTAGTTTGTGTAAGAAGTTGCAATAATAGAGTTAGRAGGTCACAAAAAATATAGAGTGCTATGGGCAGACAAGGTCAGCCAGGCTACCATTATATCTCTTGACAAGTTAGTATATAATTTTAGCTAAAAAATTTAGTAAGATTGAGGGAGTGGARGATTTCTTTCCAAAGCCTCTGTGTCTTGTTGACATTTTAAAAATTAAATGTTGTAAACTTTCTATTTTAAAATGGATTTTCATTTAAATAATGAAAAAATAAAAAAAGGGAAAAGAACCTACATGCTTAGAAAAAAATCCCCAACCAATAACCCTGAAGCTGAAAATGAACTAATAATCAATAATTAACAATTCTAACTTCAATAAGTGGAGAAAACTGGGGGTAGGTATTGCTGACACTGTATTGCTCCAGTACAGCAAAATCTACAAACCCATCAGTTCATTGCTGCTGAAAAGATTTAATGAGATTTTATAGAAATGCTCAGTTAAATAGTTAGCATAAGTGAAAATTATCAATATCACACTTTTTCAAACAGTTCATACATGATGAACCAACAGACAATAGGCTGACTTCTGAAGCTTGTATTTTCTTAAAACAAGGCTTGSTCTTGAYGCTCAGTATGATTTATTCCTCTGTAAAGTGACTCTCAAATATGGAGGCTAAGCTGCTAGTGACTCAGGTTCAAGTAAGGTGAGTCTAAACATTTTTACCCTGTCATGAACCTAAGTGTTTCATTTTTAATTGACAACATTCACATCGTTGAGCTTTTCATTTAGACTTTGATAAAATCTGCTCAGAAAGGCAGATGGCAGGCTGTTATTTTTAATTCACAAGCAATCTTAAATATATGCCATATGTTATAGAACTTTTCAGGCACAGCCTTTTGAATGCTATCACAATAAACTTACAAAATTACATAAAAGGGAAATCTGGTAGAGAACAACACCATTGCAGTTTACGTTTTTGAAAAAGRAAATAAAAATGACCAGACTTCCTTCTTGCTAAAATATAATTATTCAAATACTGAACAATCATTGGAACATCGAAACTGGTGCAGAAGGGAAGTATTTGTGGGCTTCTCTTATCTGTTGTTCTGCATTTAGGAAAGAATTAGTGCATGCACTACATGCACTAACTGAGATGTTTCCTTGTAAAGAAAACATTAATTATGTTTTACACTACTGTATGTAGGCAGCTTCATGTGTAGGTTAGTAATAGTAATGGAAAAAAAATGGGCTGAAGTAAAAAYAGTTTCTAGCCTACTTTGAGGTCACAGCTGTTGTCAAAAGAGACATTCAAGCTACAGCTTCCCTAGAATGGGCTCTARCAGCAATTGTAAAGCAATTCCAAAATATTTTCCTTTYCAAGAAACTATAGCTAATGGATATATGGCAGCCAACAATCTGCTGTAGCAAAGAAAAGCATGCCAGGCTTCATTAGCTAGTGGGAGACCCATATTTGAAAACACTGCATCCAGCTTAGACTTTTGGCCGGTGAGTTTTCAAGAGCAGCTCAAAGAGGCAGAGAAGACAGTATGTAGAACAACAACAACCTTTAGAATTTGATATGATACAGAGAGTGAGATGTCTGCCAGGGAGAGAATAACAATCCTGCAGGTCAAAGCTGGGGAGAATGGTGTCTTAGAAACGTTTCTGCGTGTGAGCAGAGAATGCAGCCTCACAAATCTAGTGATTAGTTGTGCCCCAAGCTTTCCCTGGGGAGTCCAACAACCAACTGAACAACTGAACAGGGACTGAACARCAACTGAAAAGGGAGCTCATTCAACAGCTCCTGTGCACCCATGATCAGCCTGGACTAGCAAGGTGACAGTGTCAGTTGGGCTGTCGTTTGCAGACATTGTTTATTTGGTTTTCTATTTTTGCATGGTGAAGTTGCTGGAGTCCTGAATTTATTCACTGCTCGAAGCCACTGGAAATAAAGCTTTAAAGTAATGGTATAATGTAYGTGCAGAATGCCAAGAACATTTCTATACAGTGTAGAGATGGATGAATTATTCATTATGAATTATTCATAACACAATTTTTGACATTTTTCTGGAATAAATTTCCAATTTTTTTTAATTATTCACAATATCACGCAATAATTCCTGAACTTTTCATTACCAATCATCAGAAYACTTTCACAGGTTCTTGGTTTCTTTTTTCATTACTCATCTCATTCAATGACACCTGATTAATCCAGCCACTTCTGTAATTTTTAAATATCTTAGGCCACAAAACYAGCAAACTAATGAGATCCAGCACTGCTATGAAGGCTGTTAGAGAAAGTGCATAACATTTCTTTTATAGAAATATTTCCATTTGTAAACACTGCTCAAGACTAGATTCACAGAGGTAAATTTGTTTATATAAGATAGGTTTCTAGAACTTGTGGTAATATTATTTTCAGCATTGTCATTGAGACAACTAMCAGTGGAAGTTGTTTCTGAAGTACTGACTGATAGTCACATTTCTTAAATGGAATTAATCTGAATGTAGTTTTCAGGTAAATGTGGGATTAGTTAATTAAACTCAGTGAAGATATATCACTGCTCAAGCTGAACAAGAAATAAATTAATTCAGAATCAGAACCCATCTACAGTGGTGTTCAGCTATAAATAAGGGGAAAAAATAAAGATTCAGAGATATACAGTGGTTAGAGTCTAGAAATTGCATGTAAAATTTCACAGAAGAAATTTACATCTTTCTATCAGCCTTCTACTTGGTATGCACCTAAGGAGCAAAATTGCTACTGAAACATCAGAGCTTTGGAGACTTACCAGTAAGCAAAACCAAAAAAGGTAAAAAACGTYACAACAAGCAGCTCCAGTCCATGAACTTTAGGTCTGGTGGCAGCTTTAGACTACATCTGCTAAAACCACCAGTCACATAGAAACTCCCCTAGATGCTCTGGGCTAATTTCCATCCTTACAAGTTAAGTGGTTGGGTGAATAAAAATAAGAATTAAAAAAGAAAAAAAAAAAAGAAGATAAGAAATACAACCTTTCCTTGCCCAGTTTCCATGGAAATGAAAGTGGAAAGACTGCTGGCAGTCAGTAGCTGAGTGTGAGAACTCTCACTTGCAGATGTCAGTTCCTCACTCTTTGCTGAAAACTGCAAGTGTTGGTTTAAAAAATCAGCTGCAAATGATATCTCCAAACTCTGTGGATTTTTTAAAAAAGTAGATAAACTGGTTTTTAAATGAGAGTATTTAAAATGTAAAAGTTTTTACATTTCCATCCACCTGTCTGCTGAGACACATTCCAACTCCTATAAGTAAAAATGTGGTGACTGCATTTTCAGTTACTATCTTCTGGACTTCCCTTTGGAKCAACAGTTTGAGCTGATTGCTTTGCTGAGTGTGCTGAAAGCCTTCGCCACTTTAAGGAGGCACATGATTTCTTATTGGTTTAGTAAAGCACTCATGGATTCTGTTTAGATACAGATTGCTAAGATTTATATTAATTTAAACATAACAGGGAAATGAATGGATCTAGTTTTATATCAAGATGTGATTGCATATAATATCTTTCAAGACTACAAACATATTTGAAATAAAGATTGAGAAACTTTCTCGATGTCTTACAAGAGTCACACAGTTTGGATCTGGGTTTACAGTTGTTAAAGTAAATTGTTTAATGCAAAATTAAATAAATAAATATTTTTCCTTCATATTACAAAAAAAGACTGGAAACACATGTCAGTTGTGTCCAATGCACATTCTTTACAGCCTACAAAAACCCTCATCAATGAATCTATTCCACTCAGTATCTTAATAGGCAATTTAGTGTTCTTAAATACTACATGGAGAATAATAACTGTGAGGGATCTTCCTGAAGATCACAGTCTTAAAGACAGGCAGGATGGTTTTTTTTTATCATACAATATTTATTATAGAAATGCATAATTTTCCCTGAAATGACTGTCTGCTAGTGGGCTAAATGAGTAAGTGACTAACTCATTCACAAACAGCATCATTAGGAGCTGAGGCAAATAAGCATTCTGATCTTGCTTGTTCTGTACACTGAAGCCTTGAGACTAGTTTTCCCTTTTTTTGTTACACATTAATTCAGTTTTTGTGGCCGCTGTGGCAGGTTGAGTATTTTATACTCTCATCTCATTTATCAGGCTTGGGTTACTGAGGAAACTATAAATACCTGTTCTGGAGACAGTGACAGTATAATCCATAGCAAACCAGCTCCAGCACCACAAGGCTGCAATGGAGCTAAGACCTTGGTAACGTACTCCAAATACCTCTGTGAGGGAAGCAGTATCACTTGCTTGAACAAGAACACCATGCAATGAGCAAGGTTATCACTTAAACCATGTTAATTTAAGAGAATATAAGAGAACAGAAAACAATACTGTTTGCAGTAAACTTTCTGATTGTCTGGCAATGTGTATAGTAGAGCTCAATACACAAAATCTCCCAGTCTCTGCTTCATGGTCTGACTCAGAGAAGCTRTTGTTTTTATTCTATGAACTGATGCAATACACAATTACAATTTTTTTTTTCATTTCAAATTATAGAAAAAAATAGAAGAAGCTTTTCTACAGGCTTTTCTTTTTAGCTATACTGACTTTAAACTACCAAGATTAATCAACTATTACCCAGGAAAGAGATTTAGTTAAGTCATTRTATGCTTATTTGGTTGTAGGCTTATGTACACAGAAGCACTAGAAATGAGAATAAAACCACTGCAGCAGAGCAGAGGAACTTCACTAGTGGGGTTCTGCAAGGCTCTGTCCTAGGGCCAGTTCTCTTCAACAACTTCAGAAACAACTTGGATGCAGAACTGGAAATAATACTAAGTTTGCTGATGACACAAAACTGGGAGGAACTGTCCACTTCCTCAAAGGCAGAGAAGCCCTGCAGGGTGACCTGGAAAAGCTAGAGAGATGGGCAAGAAGGTTAACATATGAAGGTTAACAAGGACAGGTGCTGAATTCTGCACCTAGGATGAGGCAACT
>CADDXX010000989.1:37929-109028 GCA_902810485.1 Alauda arvensis | reverse complement strand
GAGTGAAGTAGTTTTAACCAACATCACAGACTGTAGGCAAAAAGCAATTTTCAAAAAGGAGCCAGAGATCTCCTTCTTTTTTTCACCGTATACTACCTCATGGTTATCAGTTYTCTACCCATGTCTTGGTATCACTGTATGCCTGTTCTCATCCTTCTTACTTGTTAGGGCTTCCACTCCATTCCCTTGAAACAAACATTCTTATAAGTGATGCATATGATGGGACGTGTCAGCGTATCTACTCCTACTGTGATTTGTGGAGGTAGGTGCAATTAGCAAGCAGCTGGACCACACTGACTTTTTTGAACWGTATTTTCTTACAGCAAAGATGAAGCTCACCTTCCCTAGGTAGCTGAGCTATTTCATTGTCCACAGTAAGACCAGCCACTGTAAGTGACTCAGWCCTTTGTTTCTTTCCTGAAGCTTATTGAAACTGTCTTTCCTCTTGAAGSTCAGTGTTTCCAACAAAAACACTTTTCTTCATCTCTTGTCATAGTGTCCTCCAAGCCATTTGTAGTTCTTCCTCATTGTCCTCCCTCTCTTCTTGACCCTTTGCATTCCTTGTTTCCTCACACTTTTCTTAGCAGGAATCTTCCATTAATGCTGTGGTGATATTTTGCCTTTTCTTTTATATACCTTTTACATATTCTCTGTATGCTTAGCTTACACACTTGATACTGTAAACTTAGTTCTGGTATTTCCCTAGGCAGGACAACAAAATCTTCTAAAAGCCTCCACACTGRAGGCCTGAAGCCTTATGCCATCTTGGTTCTCCATAGGTGCCAATGTTGGAACCAACTCTCCAGGACATTTTTATAAACAGGATACAAGCTTTATCTCAGGGRGGAAGACACTGGAGGTTGCCAGAATAGGGGGACATTACTTTATCTGTTAAGCTTCTYGTTGGGGAATTCTTTGTCAGATATGCTAATTTGCAAAGTCCATAAAAATTGTAGATGTGTCACAGGCTGCATTTTYGGTGTTTTCCAGCTTGCTGAGTTGTGGACTATAAGGATCCTTACTAAACAAAAAMCCCCTTTTATCCCCTTAACTGTGTCTGACTCAATTCTAGGACCAGAGAAAAAGGCATCACCATAAATGAAACCTTAGTTTGAAATATCTTTCCCTCAGGTGATTTTTAGGAGGCTTTTCGCAACCTGAATGCAGCATTCAGGAAACTAAGGAAACAATGTAATCTGATTCCATGTTCTGAGGTATGAAATTACTTTTTGCTGGAGGTAGGGAACAGCTCCCAATCTCTGACTTAATGCTGTACAATATCTCTTATTAAACTAAACATAGCTTTTGAATGAGACTGCAACAGAAGACTGTGCAGGGGGAGGAGACATGCCTATTTCTCACTCATTTACCTTTGACTTGGTGTGACCAGGGAGCTGATACAGCATGGTTTGTTATAATAGGAATGTCACAGCTTCCAGAGCTTTTCTCATCCTTTTTATGGCTTTCCATTTTGCCTGGCTGCCCTGTTTCCTTCAGTACAATCAGCTATTTGCAGTGGTGGTGTTGCCAGCCAAAGATACTGATAGTTGGCTGATGTAAATTAATTTACATAATTAATCTGATTCTTAGTATTGTGTTGCCTTCAGAGCACTGATATTAAATAGTGAGATCACAAAATGRGCTGAAACTTATTGCAACAAATAGTAACTTCCTAGCAACATGATTTCCTTCTCTGTAAAGAAACTTTTAGTCCACTTTGACCATTATCTATATCTAATTTAAGAGTCAGTAAAAAYGAAGTATATATTGCAAATCAAATTTTTAAGGTTCTTGTGTGGCACCCTGGACAATTTAAGCTTTAAGTTAATTTCTTACTGCTCCTATAAGCACRGTGCCAATATGACAGAAACTCTTAAAAAATGTGGTGATGAGTGACAAAGAATTARCATTCACCTAGCATCTGAGGTTAGGAAAGATCACAACACCAAAAGCTACGTAGAGAAAATTGCGAAGTAGCATCACCTTATTGACAGATCAAAATTTCCAGCTTAAGTGGGCACAAACACTTATGTTTCTTGCCCTTCCATTCTGTCCCTTGCTCAACATTTTTATTGGTATAAAATATTTCAGACATCCATAAAGTACTGGACTCCTCCATGATCAARCTGGTTACCTACATGATAGTACAGCAGGAGAATGGATGGAGTTGCAATTGCTTGATAGTATCAATAATAAATATTGGGCTGTTGTTTCATATATCAATAATACAATTGTTCTTTTTTTATTTTTAATCTAGCAACATTAGATAGTACACTAATCAGGTACTTTGTCATTTTTTCTGACCCGAAAACCTTCCCCATTCTTCTGCTTCTCATGCAACATTCCTAGGCATGAAGATTCACAAAACACTGAGATCAAAGGAAGATTTCTGTCGATTTCAGTACTTTCAAGAGAACTAAAAGAAAAAAAAATATCACAAGTGTGTTATAAAACAGTACACATTTAAATTTTAATAGAGATGGGAAGGAATGTTGCTSTTATTTATGTTCCATTACCCCTATCTCCCTGAGACAATAAAAAATATTTCCYCTACTCTTTCTTTTATGGGGACTGTGGAGGAAAAGGAAGAGACAGAAAGATTATTTTGAAAAGCACATCTGAAATCTTGGAGCCCATTACCAAGTCATTAGTGAACACAAGCCTGTGTGATGAAATTTTGCTTAAAAATTGTTAATCTGAACTCAGGAGCTTTTTAATTCACAGCAGCAACCACTGCCAATTTTAACTGATTGGTGGTTCATATTCCTAGTTGGATTATTTTTTCTGTTTTCTTCCAACTAGTTCTATCTAATTCCCCAGATGATTCAGGCTTRTCTAAGTTTTGGAAGTAGCCTAGCTCCATTTTTATTAAATAAGGAGTACTTTGATAAACTATCTGTGCCCCCCATCTGCAAGACTTTTTCAGTCAAACGCTCCATTACAAGCCTGCCACTGTAGCTCATGATTGTGATCAAATGTCCCAGTAGAAACTTCTTTAGGCAGGCAGGATCAAAAACTACCTCTCGTGAGCCAATGCACCCAACCAGATTTCATCCTGACCTTCCCCCAGGAAATGGAGAACTTTTCTCGCAATTTGCATACAGCTGCAAAGTGCCTCTCAGTGCAGTCTTGAAGTTTYCCCCCATCAGCTCCTTGCAACATTTTAATCAATAATTTCTAATGGCAAATGACAACAGTGAGAAAGGCCACCCTGCTAACTGTAGGAATATATATAAAAATTGAGAAATAAACAAGAAATGTCACAAGCTTTCCAGTGAATGTTCCATGACATGCTGTTTGTGTTAGACCGCTAATCAGTCTTGATTCTATGATAAATTTGAATACTAATCCCTTCTGAATAGGGATTAAGCTTCAGCATGTAGAGGAGGGATTCATTAGAATTCATCTCATCAAGGCACAGCTTGAAAAAAGTTTCACGGCACTTTGTACYTCAGACCTTTCAGTGCTGACAACCAATTGCCAAACCACCACTCAGTGGCTAAAATCAACAAACTGTAACTTATGAATGCCCATATTTTCTCAGTCAGAAACYGATGATATGTTGTGTTGTTGTCTGGAGAGGACTATCTTTAGGCAAAATGCTTTCTGGTTAGTTACACTAGACAAACCATCAAGCAGTCCTGAAAAAGATGACARTAAGTAAGGGAAATTCAGTGGAGATCATGTTGACAGAGTATGAGCATGAATGTTTTGAGGCACCATCTGTTGATTTATGTATCATTGGCCCACTTATTTCACTATTGTGTGGGYTCACAATAGTGAAATTACTTAATTGATTCAGCATGAATCAGACTATGTATTAATGCATTGCTGGAATCCCCTTTCCCAGGAAACATACACACTCTGGGATAGCTTTGACCTTCTCCAAACCATGCAAAGGCAGTGGTGGCTAATGCAAGATGTGGTGTGTGCTTAAAAGCAGTTTCTATTTCTTTAGCTACAGGGTAGAATCAACGAGTGTTTTGACGACAAAATTAGTAGGGCAAACTCTCCAAACTTTTAGGACTCTTTTCTCAGTGTCAACTAAGTTGTCATAGCTTTGATTAACACATGGAGATTTACTGATCACATAAGCTGAATATATTTGGAGTCCATGATGTACTCTGCTGTTGCAGGGAGAAATGTCCGCAGGCACTCTTAACTAAAATGCTTTGTTTACAGCAAATTGTGCATGGCTATGCAGCATTTACAGTTCTACAAGTGCAATATAGCCACACTCAGGGACTCTCTCACAAATAACTCCTTTTCTCTGTCTGTCTGACAGTACCACTGCAAAACAGTAGACGAAAAACTAAGGGCAGAACAAAAGTAACCTCAAAACAGGTCATTATTCACAAGTTTCAGCTTGTAAGGAGCACTTCACAGTCCAAGTCTCTTTCATTATAAGCAGCAGAAGTGTTAGCTAATTAATTTGAAATGTGTATTAAAAAATCAAACAAGAATTCAGATGTAGAATCCTAACACTGTCACACCAGCTGGTGTTGATCACTTTTGCAGAGGCTGCAAGCTTCAAAATCAATGCGCTGATCTTGCTGACCCTGTAATGGAGTTGCYTCATCTGGAACAGTAGATATTGACCCATTTGGGTTTTGTACCTTTGACACACTCTTCAATATATTCCTTTCTTTTGAAGACAGCGTCTACCTGTAAAGTATTCTTTCAAAGAGAAGAAAGCAGCCATACAGTATGTACATCTGTTTGGGAAAAAGAAGAAACATCACAGTCCATGAAAATTTCCATCCACATCACTGTAAAGTTGTTAAGAAGGGCTGGTATCAAGCACCATGATATGGTTGATGCTAAAGTAAATGATATTACTAGATAATAACTTCTATAATTTAGTTAATATAATAACTTCTATAATATAGTTAAATTCCTGTGAAAACCTAAAGCTTTTGCACATAATGCACTGATRCAGAATTTTTGACTTTTTCAGTCAAATATCAGTTTTTGCCCCAAATAATTAAAATTGTATTGTCTATTTTCCTTGTCAGAAAGACAGATTTTCTTTGAGCTTGGTTAGACAGTGTTATRCAACATGAAATGTACAGCTATGTCAAATGTTTAAAAAATACTCCAAAACCACTGGCAAAGTGCACKTAAGGAAAACCAAACTAGCTGCATCCAGAGATCTTGGAATTATTGAGCACAGGTAGGGATTCTATGCTTTGAGTGTCCTAGCAAATACATCTGTTTCACCCAAGACCATCCCTCCATCTGGATGCTGCATACAATTTTAAAAAGAATTCAGTCAAACATTATGATGTAATTTCTGCTTCAATGTGTCAAAAAATTTTTCTCACAAATTCTTGAAATAAAAAGCTTAAAAACTCCCCACCTTGAGAAAACATCTTAAAAGGAAATATATTATGGAAAAAAAAGTCGATTTAACATGGAAAATCTGTCTCACAAAGCTTGCAATGGATTTACCCTCCAGGGWGCTAAAGCTACCACTAGCTTTTCACAGAAAAAGCTGCTACAAAACTGCAAAGGCCCTTAAATACTGCCTGCTCTGRACAATGTGCTGGCACATTCTCTACCCTGCAGATTCAGTGACAATAAGTGTCCAACTGAGGGCATGAAGGAAAAAGTACAGGAAAGGTGTGCTAGTTGGCAAGGACAGGGCAAAGGGTCTGCTCTGTCTTAGCAGTGAAATCTGACCATGGTTGACTAGTCAAATATTGTCACAAGTCAGCTCTGAATTTGGTCCTTGTGGTYAATTCAAATGGTGGCTAATCACACAAGAGACAGGCAAGAACAGCGATTTCTTCTGCAATAAAGTCAAGCTCTCTCTTCTTATCAGAGATGAATTCTAAAAACTGTTATGCTCATTGTATTATCTTTCTGTTTATTCTGTGGTCATCATATCATTCTAGTATCTTTCAGAAAGCATACATATGAAATCTTGCATGCTGTGTAAGTTTCACACTTGAAATTTGATGAATTTTTTTGGCTACACTGAACAAAGGCTTTGTTACAACATAGGAAAAATAATTATGTGTAGTACATAATTATATTGGTGTCATTGGCAAAATTTCAGTTTCTCTGATCATGGGGCAACTTTTATGRCATCTGCTCTGTTGGAACCAGATGGAATACATCTCTCTGTCAAGATCAGAAGGTTTATAGCTCATGAACTGGCAGACCTCATTGAGAGGACTTTAARCYAGGTTTGAAGSGGGAAGGGGATGCARCTGAGCTGTCTGGAAGCAGGTCCAAGGGTGGTAAACCTGAGTTAGGGGTGAAATCAGYAGGCCAGCTGAGGTGCACGTACAGCAATGCACGCAGCATGGGTAACAAGCAAAGAAGAGTTGGAGGCCATGGTGCAGCAGCAAAGCTTTGATGTAGTCGCCATCATGGAAATGTAATGGGATGACTCACATAGCTGGAGCACTGCACTGGATGACTACAAACTATTCAGAAGAGACAGGAAAGGGAGAAGATGTGCAGGGGTGGCCCTTTATATCAAGGAGGCTTTTGACACCATAGGTATTAAAACTAATGACAATGAAGTTGAATGCCTATGGGTAGGAATTAAGGGGAAGGCCAACAAGGCTGACATCCTACTGRTGATCTGTTATTGTCCATCCAATCCAGTAGAAGAGTTGGACAACTTATTCTATTAGCAGCTGGAGAAAGTTTGAGGATCATTAGCCCTTGTTCTTGCGGGTAACTTTAAACTACSAGAYATCTGCTGGGAACTTAACACAGCAGAAAAGAGGCGGTCCAGGAAGTTTTTGGAGTGTGTGGAGGACAACTTTTTGTCAGAACAGGTGAGTGAGCCCAGCAGGGGAGGGACAACGTTAGATCTGTTATTTGCAATTAAAGATGGGCTGGTGGGAGAYGTGGTGGTTGGAGGCTGCTTAGGACACAGTGATCATGAAATTATACAGCTCTCAATATTTGGTGAAATCAGGCGGAGCACCAATAAGGCTCTTACCCTGGACTTCCAGAGGGCACATTTTGGCCTATTTAGGAGACTTGCTCAGAGAGTTCCTTGGGAAGCAGCCCTTAAAACCAAAGAAGTTCAGGAAAKGTGGGTGTGCTTCAAAACAGGGATTTTGGGGACACAGGAACAGACTGTGTGTTGAAAGACAAGGCGAAGAKGTAAACRTCCAGCCTGGATGAGCAAGGAGGTTTTGGAGAAATTTAGGAATAAGAAGAGGACATATCATCTTTGGAAGGAGGGTCTGGTCTCTCAGGAAGTATTTAAGGGTGTTGCTAGGGCATGCAGGAAAAAAATTAGGGAGGCCAAAGCTCAGTTTGAACTTACAATGGCAACTTCTGTAAAGGATAGTAAATGTAAAGGATAATAAAAATGTTTTTACAAATATATTAATGGTAAAMGAAAGTGTAAGACCAACTTTTGTTCTTTATTGGATGAGAGAGGAGACTTAGTAACTGCAGATGAGGAAAAGGCAGAAGTGCTTAAYGCCTCTTTTGCCTCAGATTTTAGCGGGAAGATGACTTGCCTTCAAAACARCTGTCCTCTTGGGTTGGTTGATGGTGTCAGGGAACAGAATGATCCTCCCATTATCCAAGAGGAGGCAGTCAGAGTACTCCTGAGAGTCTTGGATATTCATAAATCTATGGGACCAGATGGGATCCATCCCAGGGTGATGAGGGATGAGGCAGATGAGCTTGCAAAGCTGATCTCCATCATTTATCAACAGTCCTGGCTCACTGGGGAGGTTCCAGATGACTGGAACCTGGCCAATGTGACTCCTGTTCACAAAAAGGGTGGGAAGGAGGATCTTGGCGATTTATAGACCAGTCAGCCTGACCTCAGTACCTGGCAAGATAATAAACAGTTTATACTGAATGTCATCACACACAATTTACAGGATGGCCAGGATATCAGCCAGCGTGGGTTTAGGTGGRGTAGGTTGCTTTTTACCAACCTGATCTCCTTCTATGACCAGGTGACCCACCTGGTCATAGTGGTGGATGCAGGAAAGGCTGTGGATGTTGTCTATCTGGACTTCAGCAAGGCCTTTGGCACTGTCTCCCACAGCACACTCCTGGAAAAGCTGGCAGCCCATGGCTTGGACAGGAGCACTCTTTGCCGTGTTAAGAACTGGCTGGATGGCCAGGCCCAGAGAGTGGTGGTGAGTGATGCTGCATCCAGCTGGTGGCCAGTCACCAGTGGTGTCCCTCAGGGGTCTGTGCTGGGACCAGTTCTGTTCAATTCTTTTATCGACAACATGGATGAGGGATTACATCTTACATAAGTAAATTTGTAGATGACGCTAAACTGGGAGCATGTGTCGATCTGTTGGAAGGGCTCTGCAGAGAGACCTGGAATGGTTGGATGGATGAGCAGAGTCCAATAAGATGAAGTTTAATAAGTCCAAGTGCCGAGTCCTGCATTTTGGCCACAATAACCCCCTGCAATGCCGTAGGCTGGGGATGGTGTGGCTGGGCAGTGCCTGGGCAGAAAATGACCTGGGGGTGCTGTGACAGCAGCTGAACATGAGCCAGCTGTGTGCCCCAGGGGCCAAGAAGGCCAATGGCATCTTGGCCTTTATCAGGGACAGTGTAGCCAGCAGGAGCAGGGAGCTCACTCTTCGTGGCACTGGTGAGGTCACACCTCGAGTGCTGTGCCCAGTTCTGGGCTCTCAGTTTAAGAAGGACGTTGAGACGCTTGAGCGTGTCCAGAGGAGGCAACGAGGCTGGTGAGGGGCTGGGAACACAAACCCTGTGAAGGGCTGGGAACACAAACCCTGTGAGGAACAGCTGAGGGAGCTGGGTGTGTTTAGCCTGGAGAAAAGAAGACTCAGAAGTGACCTAATCACTCTCTACAAATCCCTGAAAGGTGGCTGTAGTCAGGTGAGGGTTGGTCTCTTTCTCCAGGCAGCAACTGACAGAAGGAGAGGACACAGTCTCAAGCTGTGCCAAGGGAAATACAGGTTGGATATTAGGAAGAAGTTTTTAATGGAAAGAGTAATATAGTACAGGAATGATCTGCCTGGGGAGGTAGTGGAGTCACCATCCCTGGACCTGTTTAAAAAAAGACCGGATGTGGCACTCAGTGCCATGGTTTAATTAAGGTGTTGGTACATGGGTTAGTCTCGATGATCTTGAAGGTCTCTTCCAACCTAGAYATTCTGTGATTCTGTGATAGGAGGGTGAAATTTAATGTATGAGAGTGAAGTTTAAACAGAGACTTGCTTGCTAAGAGATTTGTTCAAAAGGAGAGCTACACAGCCATCATTTCTGAATGGAATAGGCTTCAAGGTGTATCTGAAAAAATAATCCTACATTATCCTACATTAACATAGTGAAAAAAGCTCTGTAAGATTATCCAGCCTTTCTCTGTGCTAATACAAGATGACAATATTCTGAGAACCTTACCAGTTCAGTTGAAAACTCTCCCATACTCTTGGGAGACTTGTAATCCACCAGATATCTCTATATATAAGGAACACAGTAGTGTTCCTTATCCCGATCCTTCTCCCAGCTTTATTCTAATACCCTTAAATTATGTTTCAACACCTGTGAATAACAACATATTTTCTGTGACAGTAGTTTTAATATCAATGGTTTGGGGTTTTTTATCATTTGGYACTTATTCAGTACAAGCTACTTGTCAATTCTCCCTTGTAATACTCCTCTTTTTGTCCTGCTGATTTTCAAACWGTTCTTTTCAAAATTCCCTTCATATACTAGTAAGTCTCCCAAGGTGYCTGTAACTAGAGATCTAGCGTAAGGTATTTAGAATTATTTTCTCTATGAACATTCCTATATGTGTAGGTCAAAATATATCAATTATTAGCTGTGTGTTTTTCCATGTTAAACCATGGTTAAGCATCTAATCGACTTTGGGAGGTGTTCTGTCCCACTACTAAATTATCTTGGAATTAAAATAGTTAGAAGTGATGGGAACTCTGTGGAGCCACTGAGATGAGAAGAGAGCAGAGTGTGATTGTGTGTTGCTCATTCAAATAATTTACTCCATTGAAGGCCTGTAGTGAGTTGGGGATAGGCAACTAACCCTCATTTTAGAGATGAAAAATARGTACAGGGAAAGATTGGGGCCATTTCTCAAGTATGATCACATATTCCCACTGAATTCAGTATAAGGTTTTTGTTTAAGAAAGCTGTTTTCTCTCCAGCCTGTTGATTTAAAGTTCTGGAACATTGGACCRTGCAGCCTGCATGTTATCCTAGTTTTACAGTATCAAATGGATAACTCTAGAAGTTATTAATCTGAAATCTAGGGAGCTCCACAACCAAGTTACAGAGGAAGTGTAGGATTTTAAGAAGTCTCATCCTTTTTTTCCCCTCTTTACTTATGAAGCAATAAAACAGTGGACTMTTGAAACTCATTTATCTGGAATCCACTAGATTGCTAATACCRGCTAAATCAGGCTGCTGTCTTAAAAAATGAGAAATGTTAATGAGAAAACAAATGAGAAAAACTAAAACATGCAAAGAAATTGTAGTCTGCAATGTTGGACTTCATGATCTTGAAAGTCTTTCCCAACCTTAATGATTCCATAAATATTTTTGTTAGATTAAATTTTACATCAAATGATAATTAAACAGCACATTTGGTATCAAGTTCACCTTTGTGTCTGTGTTGTAAACATTGCTAAAATCAGGTCACATATAAATGTGAGGCGTAAATTATTTTAGGTAAGTGACCCTTGTAACRATATCATAAGGATGGGATTTATGGCAGTTAATGCCATAAATTTTTAAACATTTAAAAGATTTTAAATGGAAGTAATGGTGACAACCTACTTGTGCTAAAAACATCAGCTAATTCACCCTCAGATTGAGTAACATGGTTAGAGGGCTAACGCTTTCCAGTGTGAGGGCATGCCACTGAAGTGGGGTAGAGGACACTGTCACAGAAGGCAGGACCATGAAGAGAATAAGCTTAGTTTCTGTCTAAATAAATATGGTATTCATTGCCCGGCCATGGTTGTACAGAACTTATAGTATCTGATATTAGAATAAATAATGACAGAGAAAACAAATGGTCCCTGCAGGTCATGTGRCTGTATCAGAAAAATATTGGCATTAACAATTTCTTTGTGTTTGCTCATCCCRTGCAAAAGGAGACAAAGACACCATATTTTTGTGTACCTTACTAATTTTTTTGGGGAAAGTACACAATTTGTCACATTCATCTTGAYATTGACATCTCCCACTCTACCTGGAGGCAAGGAGATAATTATCTATGGTGTCTGGTCTCTTTTTGAATTGAAATACTTCTCTACCTCTTTCATGTAATGCCTTAATAAGTTTATATCACAACCTTTTTTCATGTAGTAGAATGCATTTGATCTCCAAGAAATTTGTTCCTTAGTACCTCTGATGAAAAAAAGTAAAATCTAGATGCCTTTTGAAAGATTGTTCTGCTTTGSTGAAAAGCAAATGGAATTTTTTGAAAATTAGAGCTCTAACAGCTTCTTTCTAAAATATATATGTATCTGTATGCCTCTGTGTGTGTGTGTAATGGAAGAGAGTTTTATTAATGCTACMCTGGGGGATTGTCTCAGTTTAAGAATGGTGGTTCTCCCCATCTTTTCCCTCCAAACAGCAAAGATCACATGTTTAGATAGGAACAATTTACTGGAAACAGCAATGAGATAAGAAAACAAACAGCGACAACCAAAAATATTAACAACAAAAGTGTACAAAAGAGAGAGGGATTCCCACAAAAATGCTCACTGATCTCGACCCAACCATAGCCATGCCAGCCCACTCTTCCCTCTGGCTCAGGACTGGTGCCCTGCTACCCTGACTGCTCTGTCCACCATGCTTGCTTGACTGGAAGAAGCAGGAGAATCCCTTCCCCTGCCTCTGGCAATGTTGTTGGGGTGGAATAGAATAACCTCTGTGTCCCAGCCATGCCCSCTCCTGCCTCTGGCTACTGCAAAAATTAACCCCATTCTGGCCAGAACCAAAACAGAGGTCTYACTGTAAAGGTACAAAAAACTAGGTTGAAAAGACCTATTGTTTAATGGGGTTAATATTGTTTATTGTATAACTTTTCCCACATTGCTCCTAATGTATTAAAATAATTTTTAGAGTAAAATGGACAAATTGTAGCTAGCAATGTTCCTGATTACCATACCAGTTCAGAAGACCAATTAGCTCTATTAATTTTTCTAATCCAGAAAGATATAAAAGGTGAAAGAGGTAGAGAGAGATAGAAAGAAATACCAAGACATGTGCAGGGGGCTGGGAAAGAGTTGAATGAGATTAAGGAGATAGTCAGCACCGCGGTAATCCCACGGTGTCCAGCTGATTCTTCTTTACCCAGGTCTTCCTGGTGATYGGGCTCCCAGAGTTGTTCTTTTGAAGGTACCACATTTATACAGTGCAAATCCCAGGTATCCATGGGTCATAGATGCTGTTCCCACAACTTGGGCTGTCATGTGTACAAAGGACTTGCTTCCTTCCCCACAGTTTGCCACTGTGTGAATTTTTCTCAGGTTACCCAGATCTGCCTCACCGGGCCAGAGACTCGCATCTTCCTCCTCTTGCTATCTATACTTGCCTCAYGTTCTCACAATGGGAATTCTTTGTCTGGTAGTTATGTTATAGGAAGTCACTTCTGTGTCTTTAACAGTGTTCTGTGACAGGTAACTGTATTCTATTACAGCAAAAAGGCTGTGCTCTGTTAAAGTACATGTGCACAAAGCTGAAAGACTGCTTTGGCATTTGCACTGAGGGCGAGTACAGGAACTATCTCCACTGGAATACTACACAGAAAAAAACAACAGTGAGTATAATTATAATATTTTTCTGTTCTAGGGAATGACTCTCTTTCCATGTGTCCTGTTTTAGGTCTAACAAGTTTGGAAGAGACAAAACTGATGAAAAAAAGGAGTAGAAATACAGCTGGACCTGTATAACACCTAGTTTTTCATTTGGGGGCTACCAAGCTTATGGTAAACATGACAGAATCTTCCATGGAGAATCACTTGTCAAATATTATSTCATCTAGTCCAGGAAAATGCAAACTATGAAAGAGGATGTCCTTGTAAGAGGARATGATTTTTCTATTTATTTAAAGTCATGTTTTGACTTTGAAACTTTGCCACTGCTRATGAGTGGAAGACACAAGTTTAGCCACATAGTCCTGTAGTCTTATTGGAGATTTGAGCTTAGTTGTGGCCTTCTTTAGAAGTTTTGGAGACCTTGATTTGCATGTGGATAAATGCCACAACTCAGTCTAGGAACTATGAGGTTTATTAATTAATATTGTGAATGAAAGGCTCTTTTCCAGAAAAAAAAAAAAAAAAGCTTTTTTGTTGGATATAGTTTGCTTACTTATTTCCTCCTGACCTTAGAGCCTTTTGCGTCGCACTATCTTGTGTGCAAGTACTTTTAGCCTTTAGGTATCTAATCTATATTTTTATAGTCTGTGAATTTGATGCAATCAAATCTACCCTGTTCRGTTCCTGCAGAAGTCAATGAGAAAATTGTCTCCAGAGGGCTTGGAACAGGGAACAGAGGCATTTACYTAACAGACAACTATTTGTTGTTCTCTTTCACCAAATCATATATCAAAAAACTGTGGGAAAATTTCTGATTCCATTTAAATCACTGTGAAAACTCACTAAGACTAAGATTTGACTCAGTGTAAATCAGAAATGATATAAAGAAAGAACAGGGAAGAGAAAGAACAGCAGCACACACCTTTGTGTGCAGCACTGGTAACCATTTCAAAGCACTAGCCAACCTCTTATCTCACTTCTCTACCGGAAGAAAAGAATTGTGTCAGTGTTTAAAAGGACTATGAACTTTGTTTCTGCCCTTGAAAGAAATAATTTGTACTCCTAAAATTTTCAAAACGTTTCCATTTGTTTCTTAAGAAAAAAAAAAGTCATGTAAAGTATCTGCTGACTCTGCCTTCTTTTTTTAGTTATACACCCTTGAGGTGTGTTAGTGAGGCTGTTAAGTTGGAATGTTAAGTGTAAGCTTGAAGAACATGAAGAGCAGTAATTCTGCATGCCTGGGATGTAWTAAAATTCAATCCTGTTTGAGCAGAAAGCAAGAATCAGTGCACAAATAATTTAATTAATGGACACTAAATCTTTCCACAAAGGCTGGATTTTAAGTAAAAAAGAATTATTTAGAAAAAGAAGGAGACAGATTTAACTCCTAAATGGATTTAATTTTGGAGATATATCAAGATCATCTCTGCAGATCTAATATCAACACTGTTATAACTTCAAAACTAATTTCTCTGCCTACTGTTTTAAAACTGTACTTAAAAATACAAAACAARGAGATGTAACCTCTCAGTTGAAGCTTCTGTTTTACTGAACTAAAGGATTAAATGGCACAGGGGCAGCAATTATGCCATCCAAAACACATCATGACAGAACTCTAGGGGTAGCAGTGAMGCAGGCTGGAAAAAGGCATGAGATAACAAAAGTAGCATAAATTTTATTCCATTTATTTCTTTATTCTTCCAAGGGTTTTTGGGGATCTTGGGATTTATAAAACTGTTTTACTGTTAATTTTCCCTTGGGACAATTATACTCAATTAAAKGCATTTTGGGACAATAGCAATACAGTAATAGTCACTAATAAGCATGCCACATATTCATAGTMATATTTTTGGTGCAGGTCTTGAAAGAGCTAGAATATTGTTTTGAAGTTGATTTTATCCAAACTTGCTTTTTCTATGTGACCTTTTTGTTTAGTCAGGGCAAGTTAGTTATAAATATTTCGAAGAACTGTGGTCARAATGGACATTATTATCTACTGTACTGATTTTGGAGGAAACATTTCAATGTTTAATGCAAATTAAAAATGTGATAATGTGTCTTYGCAGGGATGACACAAAAATTAGCTCTTTTCAGGAGACTAATCTTATTTCTTTTGATAATTTTTTGCACAAAAAGGTGTGGTTTGTAAAAATCGGAGCCTACAAGCAGTCAATGAGCCTAGGGTACTGGAGAGCTGTAGTGTACAAACAAAATATCCTCACAATAGATAATGTTAAACAAAACTTACCYGACTTCTGCTCATTGTAAGGAAGAAAAATAATAATGATCATTATGAGAAAAAACCAACAGTAATTAATTAATCAGATGGAACTAAGACTACATATATGTTAATTGGTTAGATTTGAATTAGCAGTGTGATGGACCTTCAAGAATACTGGAATTCTGTGYGTCACTTACTCCAYKATTTCAGCATCACCAGAAGATAATCATATTTAAGTTACTTGCTGTGTGGGATCTTTAATGGTGTCAATGGAAAATAACCCCACCAAACTACCATTTTTGGGGCAGTAATATTTTCTCAGTTTTGAGWAAATATTTTTGAAAGAATTCCTCTAGACTTACCTGAACTGAAACCACAGATTACAGAACCCAACAGTATCTCATTGTATTGTCTTGTCTGTTGCTGCCCTTCAAGTTCAGGCTATGTTTRAAAAAGTCATTGCTTCGTGGTGGCAATACACAGGGCCACCCCAGGGATTTGATCTCATTGTGTTMCGAATCTCTCAGCCAACCTTCCCATCTGAGCACACAGAGATTATGGGATTGTTGAGGTTTGAAGGGATCTCTTTTAAGTCAMCTGGTCCTGCCCCCTGTTCAAGACTGGTAAATGAGAGCTGGTTGTCCACATCCATATCCAGGTGATTTTTACTGTCTCCAGGATCGAGACTCTGCAACAACTCTGGGCAACATGGACCATTGTTTGATCAACCACATGGGCACATTGCAGCCAAAGGTGCAATGAAGCAAGTGCATCACTCAAGTAAATACCCCCAGAAATGCCTTCTGCATTTCAGGAAATTGGACTGGGAGTTAAATAATGTGAGAATTCTGGATGTGGTTAAGAGGGGAATGTTGTCCAATTACCTTGTATCTGAGGTGATATAACTCCTTGGGGAAGAAGAATGTATCCACAAAAAAAGGGCAAACAATGGATCTGTGTTGAAAATCAGCTCTGTGAACCAGCTCTGGCTGCATCAGGGTAAGGAAGGCTGTAGCCCACAGATTTATTTGCAGAGGCCAGGTTTGCACACAGCACACACACCCCCCCACAGCTGAGCTGGGGGAGGAGAGTTTTTGGGTGTGTGATGGTGAAGGCTCTGGTCCACATAGGACAGAGGAGATGAATGCGCACCCCATGAAGCAGATACTGTGAGATGGAATGGTGCTTTTTAAGATGCCAGATGTCCTCCCTTACAAAAGACTGGCTCAGTTATAGAACTCACAACCACACTGGGAAAGTRACATTCGCACAGAACATTCACATGGGAGGCAGTTGGCATCTCTTAGAAGGTGTCAAAACCCAACGGAGAKGTCCAAAAGCCCCACAGACTCATTCCTGAGGCCTTCCACCAGAGGGCTGTGCATGATCCAAGTGTTGCAACAGACACACAGTGTGACAAAAGACAGCATAAAACTTCCCCCCACCCGGAGGAGATCCTTGGGCACCACCATTGTACCTAACATATATTAACCCACTAAACTCTGTGCTWCATGGGACCCTCACCACCAGAAAGCCAGAAGAAGAGGACTAATGGGACACCCCTGAATCCACAGGGATGGTTGAGATCTTTCTACTTATCAGTCTCTGTCACTTTTTCTTCCTGAGTCTCTATTTTTCCTGTTTCTTGCTACCTCTCTATTTCAGATTTACTATTAAATACAGTCCACACTACTGACTTCAATATCCGGTCTCATTTGTATCTTAATTTGTACAGAAGTGTCTCTCAAATAACTGTAATAATTTCATGAAAAAAAAAAAAAACAACTTTTCTGGAAACAGGAGAGACGACACACTTGGTTTTTCTACTCCTAAGAGAAATGTCTGGGAACACAGTTTGGCTTTAAAAGCTTGAGAATTTGGTGGCTTCAAATAACATTTTCTCTGCATTTTAATTCTAATTCAGAAAAACCTCTACATTTTATAAGACTTAAATCTCAAGTCAAGGTATCTGAAACACAAAATATTCAAAACAAATCAATAAATATCTTTCTTGTCCTCCTGGACTGGCATCTTTCACTTACCAATGTTGTGATTTTGGAGTCCAGGAGTTAACCTCAGCTAAGAAAACTTTCGTAATTATTGATATTTACCTAATTTGGTACTTTGAAAGCACCAACACATGCCCCAGTCCAGGACACTACTATAGTAAAATGAATCACCGCAATCTCTAGAGTAGTCAAAGCTTAGTGAACCATTAAAGACAARCCAGCTCAATGAACCAGGCAGAAACAACAAAATAAATGTACACTGAAAGCATGCCTAAGGCAACAGTGATTCTATTTTTTTCTCACTCCCATCTCTGCTGCTGATTTTAACAAAGGACAGAAATGTCCAATAATTTATTTGTTGGCCTTCCTGTCTGGACTTCCAAGATTTTCAGCCAAATTTTCACTATAGCTTTTTGGTTTGACAGTCCCCACCGTAAGTTCAGTCTTGTGCAAAAGTACTGATTGCTTTCCATTCTGTTTCACCAGATGATGCATGCAGGATGAATGTCTGCCTCTGATAATGCTATTTGTGTGTGGGGGTCCAAGTGTGAGCACGTGTATGAGGTATTTGCCTACTTACCACAAAAAAGTTATTTCCATTTAAGACATAATTGCAGCTCTTCTGCCCTGACTGGAGTGGAACACCCTCTTGGATAACTTCAGAAAGCTGCAGTTTACAATTCACTGATCTTGCAACCTTCAGACCTAGGCCTTCTTTAGTGTGTTTAGTCCGAGTCTATCCAGTGCGAATATGTGCCATGCAGGAACGACACATTTTGGCTACAATCCTCTTTTCGAAACTCGCTAATAAGTGACAGCCATCATTAAGGTCATCTAAAATTGACTGGACACAAAGAAATTGGCCAGTATGAGAATTCACATCATATTTTCTCTAAATTTGCTGCCATTGCCATGAGGGAAAAAAAATGTGTCTTTTGTCTGGGGGCATCCTGATTGAAGAACAGAAAAAAAAAAATCCCATTACTTTATCTGCCAAAGTCATCAACAGGGATGTACTGATTTCTTTGGTTGTGAGTGCTTTACCATCCTTGAGAAAAATGGAATTGGATTTCACTGAAATGTACAAGAAAACTGACTAGACTGGTGAAATATGGGTAGGGTATTATAAAAGCCTCTGAAATGATGTTGAGCTTTACTTCCTTCTCTCTCACATGTAGCTTGTTTCCCTGCAAGTCACAGCCAGTACCAAGGCTGGCCATCCATGACTGAAGCTGCAGGAGTGCTGAGCAGTAGCTGGAGGTGGAAAACAACTAAACTTCCCAGTAAAAGTTTTGTTACTCTCTGAATTTCATTTCCCAAAGTAGCCAATAAGAAATTAATGATGTTATTTCATAGCGTAACAGATGAGTTCAGGTGAATAATGGGTTCTTCCTCTTTCCTGCAATGTGGACACCAGACTGGTAGACCTATTTCCTATGTCTTTCCTATTCAGGCAATGAATACAGGAAAGTTGTACGACTTCATAAAAAAAGGACAATTTTAGCTGCTCAAGTTTCAGAGAAGAGCTTGAAAATGCAGAGTAGGTAGTGTTCAATGGCTCCAAAATCAGATGGCAAATATAGTAATGCTGACTTTGTTATGATTTTAAAAGCTTCTTATTTTAAGCTGGAAGCCAAATGTGAGAGAGAGTATAAGGATGCTGCTTTTGTGCTATGCTTTCATCTCTAGGTCTTCACAGATGATGCAATGGCAGTTGAGATGGAGATACATGACTTTTGGCGTTATTGATCACGTCTGCACTATCAGACGTGATCAATAAGCTAACTGGCAAATGCCTAATCCCAGCATGCATTAGGTTTTAGCAAGCAGAACAGTCAGAACGATTTGGGGTCACTTTTGGTTTTGGTTTAGGAGAATTACGAGGGGTTTCTTGGATCCTGTTTGCTAAACTGGTATTATCCAACAGCCGTAAGAAGATAAAAATAAAATTCACAAACAAGTTACAAGAGTGTCAAATCTTTGTCTCAGTGTTCCCCATATTTTAAAGATGGAATTTTGTTTATCCATGAGTCTCTTCTTTACATGTTCTCACTTGGTTTTTGACTTGAAGGACATCTGAGAACAATGTGGGGGAGTAAGACAGAGCCAGCTGCTTGTGGCAAATAACTCAAAGCATCAAGAGTTAGAAGTAAAAATAACAATGAGGCTACTGTGTTCAAGTTATTAGCAAAAAAGGCGAAAATTGGACTTTCACTGAAAGTCCCTCAAATGCATCCCTCAAAAAGGCCAGTGTACAATTCCACCAGGTGTGTATTTTTAGTTATTCACAAAACTTGGTATAAACACTCTCTACATTTATCAGGTTCAATCACTTGCAAAAAAGCCCCATGTGACCTAGAACATTTCCAGAAGGTTGGATGGATATATTAAGTTTATACTTGAAAAATGAGTATTGTTCTTAAAAATATTTTTCAGAATATACAAAAGTGCATGTGAACATTATTCTACCCACAGTGTCAGTATTGTTCTGCGTATGTAGCTCTCAGAAAAAGCACAGGTAGCAAAACTTCATTTCCCCAAAATGCACTTCAATACATTTTAAGTATAAAAACCTAATTTAAAATAATGTCAGCATCTTTTGCCTGTAGAATATGAGGCTCAGCATCTTTAAATTATTTAAGAGTTCCTTAGAGAGTCAGTTGTGCTTATAATGTCAGATTTGCTCAAAGAAATGGAAAGAGCAAAGCAAAGTGTTGAATAAGGACTTCCTGTGTGATTTTACCAAGTTATTTTTTACTGCCTGTAATTGAAGCAGCATTCACACCTCACACCATTTTAACCAAAAATATATGTTGTATAACTGCAACTTGTTTTACTTGGTTTTGTTTCTTTCTTTTTTTTTTTTCCTGTTTTATAAATAGAGTATCTCTACTGAACTGCTCTTTTCCCCATTGAGATCCATTCACAAATAAATACAAGCTCTATCAAGACTCAATTGAAAGTACACTTATAAAGGTGTTTACAGGTTCTATGCATATCTCCTCCTGAAAGGAAACATACAAACTATAAAGGAAAGAGTTTACTATTATCATATCTGACATATTTCATTTCTCTCATTGTGATAGAAGGACCARAGCTAATACTTGTAAAGCCACCTTAACAGTTTCTATTCTGACAAATGAATATATTCAAACAAATGAATGGCAGGATTTGTCATAGTTTGTCATTACAAGTGCATTTTCAAGATGTAGCCAAAACCTTTATCCTAGTATCAGCCATAATATTAGGTTAGATGAAAATAAAGATTCTTGTCTTTTTAATTTTCATGATGCTATTTTTTTTGCTTRGCTTTGGAGACCTCCAGATGAAACCAAATTGTGTAAGGTGTGCTATATTTTCCCATGCTTAAGTCCCAATTTATCTTTAAAAAAAATTAGCTTTCCAAACACCAGTGTTTTATTAGTAAAATAGATTATAAAAAATTAGAAGAGAGCCAGGTACATTATTTTATTTAAATACTCTATACACTTGCTACAATTTGTCTTAACTTAGATATCGCTTCTAATTTAATGAGCTGTCACAATTCTTAAGACCAGAACTTCACGTGTGTGCTGAACCTGTCCTTAAAACGACAGTTGCCACAACAAGAAATCTGGCGTGCACTTAACTGCATGAATTCACTGAGGAAAGTTTGCATTGCTGTTTTGTGCAGCTAGCCACACCATCATGCTGATCAGCAGCTGATCAGCTCATGTTCTCTCTGCAACTGAGATATTTCTTATGACTCTGTAATTAAAAAAAAAAGAAAAAAAAAGAAAGAAAGAAAAAGAAAGAAAGAAAAGGACTACCAATCCGTCTTTGCTTTGAGGCTCTTTCAGTACTAATGAGGAAATTAGAGTACACAGAGAACATTTATCATAGCTAGAACAAGGAGAACAGGTCAACTCCTACTTTACCTCAAAACACCTTGCACTGGCAGACCATGTACCGTCTGTGCCTGAAACACTCTGTATTTGAACTAGAGCACAAGCTCCCTGGGGAAGTGGTGCATAACTTCATTTGATTTTGATCTGAGTGCGGCCATTATTGACTGTCTGTACACAACAAAAGGGATTCTAGCATTCATAATGTTGATATTCTGCAAAGGATTTGTCATTAACTGTACAAATAATGCTCCTTTTAAACTAAAAAAAAAAAAATAAAAACAAACCCCAAACCAAAAAACAATCATCCTGAGTGTATTCACAAAGTTCGTATGATGACGTTCAGTGATCATACCCTCTGACCCAAGGAGCTTTGGGCAGCAGCCTTGGCATCTGAGCACCAGCCTCTCTGCTTTCACTCACAGGTTGCCAGGTGACTCACATGTTGAAACTTACCCAGAGCCACATTTCACCTYTGCCTAAGTACAGCCATTCCTGCAGACAAGAGCTTCTCTCCAGGGTACACCATCCCCCTCAGCACTACTCAGCAGCTTAGCTCTGTGTCTGAGGACTGTCCTTTACAGACTAAGCTGCAGGTTGAATATTCTTAAATGGATCTGGATATTGTGAACTGCAGAGCAGCAGCAGGAACAAAAAGAAATTCAATTACAGAAATCTGTGTCATTGTTTCAATTGTTGTATTTGCTGTGGATAGATTTTTTTTCCTACTGTGTCTTCTCTTAACTTGGACTAACATGGTAAGCATTCTGTGCCCAGTGAAGTGAAATGCAATCAAATAATTTGTTATGAAAGGTAACAATTTTTGCTGTTTAGAAATCAGCCTACCCACAGCTGYCACAGGCTGCTAGATTAAGGAGGTACTGAAGATCCAATACATGCACCACTCACTCATGCCTYGGTCTCATTCTCTGACTTTGATATACAATTTGAGATGATATTGTATGGAACTAAATGGCTCAATGCAGAAGCTTAGCTTTAACCTCCCAGTTGTTCATTGAAACCTTACAATTGAAATAGCATTTGTTCATGCAGAAGTTGGAAGTTGGGTAGATTTGAAATGATTTATTATTTCTTGGGAATAAAAATGCATCACATATTCCTGAATTCAGGTTGACCACTGTTTCTTGCTTCACACTTCAGCTTCCTCCTTTTTCCTCAACAAGAGATTTTGTAGCACAGGAGAATTGAGAAGAATTATTCAGATTCCTGCATTAACCTTGGGCTATGCTGTTTCACCTTTCCTTTTTTATACCACTCACTTTTAATTATCTCCTCTAAGTGTTGTGATAGTCTCATCTGGCTCAAAATAGTGAAGCTTCACTGAAACCCACTGTTCATTTAGATAGCTATGGRTTCCTTAGCCTTCATTTTCATGTCTTTTCATTTTCAAGTCTTACTTCAGCTTCTGGATGTTCCCATCTCCTCTATTCCACATCAGTATTCTAGCTGTGACACTACTTGGCATTGCAAAAATGATTCCTTCTTTGCCTAGACCACTTGCAGCAGTGCTTGGACAGCAAAGAGGCCTTTGAAGTAAATTCATGGCTTCTTTCAAAACCTGTCTACATTTCAGAAAGTATATTGATTGTTTTGGTAGTATGTTCAGTGACTAATTTCTCATGAGATTGCAGGGAAAGTCAGAGAGGAATCAAGTTAGAGATGACAGCCAAAGAAACATTTTGATTTATTCTATTTCTTTGCTAGCCTCATCTTTCTATTGCCATTTTTATTATTTTTATCTATCAAAGCAGAAGAGTGTTCCCATTGTCATCTACTACTGTGCAATACAAAATAGCTTTTTCTTAGTGTACTATGTAATATTTTAAATGTATTCATTTTAACAGTTGTGTCAAAAAAACCTTGAACGTGTACTTGAGAATTTATTCAGAGGTTATCGTAAAAGAAATGAGAAGGTATAGTAACTTTCAATTTGAAAATGGCAGTTAAAAAATATTGCATGACATATGTGGAATTCCCAGAATATGTTTACAGAGGTCTCCGTCAGCCTACACCTTGGTTAAGTTGAACTTATTTTGTGTATAGCAAAACTTCTTGATAGATACCTGAGCTGTTTTTTTTTTTTTTTCCCATAAAGAGGAGAGCTAAAAAGTATTGAATGAATAAGAAAGCCCAACACGTAACAACTGCACATTTTGGATGCCAGCAAATTTTTAGCTCAGTTTTYAGGCTGGAACAGAAATATGTAATTTCCCCGTGGTAGCTTTAAGATATGAGTTTAAGATACTCTAATGACCTCATATCATAGCTCAATGTTTAATGAAAATTATTTCCCACATTCAAATGTATCTATTTCTAAACAAAAGCAAGAAGATTCCAAATAATCTCTCTGAGCTTCACCACAGAGTGAATTAGAAATTATTTCATGTGCAATGTGCATTATGAATCAAAATCTTCAGCAAAGAGCACCACCAACTGAATTCTCAGATTGCAGTGCACAGAGCACAGAAAACAATAGTGGGGAAGGCGATGCATCTCCGTACACAAACCCCCCAGTTTAAATGAAACAGTGACATAAACACGCATAAGAACCATGTGCCTATGACTTCATTACTTCTGCATCTCCAAGCACTGGCATAAGTGTTATTTGGCATGCCCATAAAAAAGTTGTGATTTTGAAACAGGTGAAGAGAAACACATCAAAATGTGTAGTCTGATTTTGTTTATTGAAAAGCATTTTAAACTGCTTTTTTTTTTTTTTTTTTTTTTTTTACAGGAACCTTTTTCCCAAGAAGGTACCAGTGAAAAAAATCTTCCCCAAAATCCCATGTGTCTTTAGTTTTGTTTTCTAGACATATTATCTTGTCTATAAGATTCTGTGCCATGCAGATATCTATATCTTTATCTATATATCTATATCCACATCCACACACATACAGTTTTTAATTTTTTTAATCCTAAAACTTGTAATAGAAAACTCTTTCAGAGCTCCTCTGGTAGGAGAGGAATCCTACTGATGGCTCACTTCTGTGYCTTCAAGAAGAAAAAACATTTTTTTCCTTTATTAAAAAATTCATATATAGACATGGTTTAAAATATTTGTTTTCCCTTCATGTTATTTGTGCAAGAAATCTATTAATAATATGCCAGTGTATTTAATAATTAGTCTACAATTTCTAGCATAACATTATCTGATTCTTTAAGTCCTCTTTGTGGCACTCTCAATCATCTTTTTGCCTTTGTTGATGTCTGGGTCTTTCTCCAGTTGTACCGTAAGTATCCTCAAGATGCTGACCACAGTCTCTGCAGCATTAAAGAAACTGAATATGATGGGAATATACTGAATTATGCATCTTTCCTGACCACATTCACCTTCCACAGCTTCATTACCTGGGTGAATTGCTGTGAAATTTGTTCCTGCTGGTAATACTCTTCTCCTTCTCTTACTTTGTCAAAATGGTGGGCAAACAATTTGTAATAGTGGTGCTCATGAATATACATACATACATACATACATACATACATACATATACACATGTATACATGTATATGAATGCTCCTCAAGAGCACCCACTTCTTTTTATGTAGCCTGATACAGCTACCTTTTAATTTTATTTAAAAATCCAGCAAGATAATTTCCAAAATTTGTTTTTGATGCACTCTATTMAGATTTTACAATCTGAACTGAAAGAAAACCTCTTGAACAATTGTTGCTTATTCTGCAGAAAACTTCTTTACTGGTTCAAATTTTGGTCCCTTTTGTCTAATCTAGATAATCACACCCTTTTCATATTGTAGTGTTTTTACCAATGCCCAGATTGTAGATTTGACATTACTGCAGTTTCTTCACCTCTAATTTAGTGAAAAATCAATCAGGTAAAATTGGAGTCCTCTGTGACAATATATCTTTTCTGAAGAGGATAGTTTTTCATTATAAGTAATCTGATGCCATAAGTTCTGTTTCATATATTACATGTCTGGAAATATTGATACAAGTTTTTTTTTTTTCCCTAAGCCTTTCTATATCCCTGTCATGACAGAAATTAGCTGAAGAGCCTTTATCATAAAGTGCTATTTGTCAAGCTCAGAGAAAAGAATATAGCACAGGTCTCAGTGGTATGAAAGATCATGAAGAATTAACAACATACAGTACATGTGGATTTTATAGTTAATGTTATGGTGTCCCATGGAGGCTTTGTGCAATGTCATACAAAGACATAAATGATGCTTAAAACAGATGAGTAGTATTTTCTGTCATAAATGACCTTAGAGGTAACCATTCAGTTTATGTGAAGATTTCCTTTGATGAAGATGATTCTGCAAAAAAAACAAGTAGTGCAAATACTGTGGAATATTCACAGCTGAGAGGTTTGGCTGGATCTAAGTACAATCATCTCTTCACTGAAATCTTTTAAACTTGAAATGAAGATAAAACATATTTGTCAGTGCTTTTTTAAAAACACCAAAACACTATAAATCTTGGGAATACCTTGACTGTTCTAGGAGTGAGAATACAAATAAGCTTTATCTGTTAATAAAACTGTTACTAAAAAGTTAACATGAAATACTGAACTATGCCACATAATATACAGGAGAATGATAAGGTACAAGTTGCGGTGCTCTCTGGTTATTTACACTTCTCTCATCCAATACCTGGCAAGCTCCTTAATCTAAGTCACAGTACAGATKACACTAAGACATACTGAATCCATACCTTTTAAATGAGGTAGAGCTTTCTGATTTTAAACCTTCTTCCTGGGCCACATGATACAATTTAATGACTATAATGTATATAGGAACAAAAGAAAAATAAAAATATTTTTCTGTCTTTCGTAACATATGGTCTCCTTTTTTTCCTAATAAATATTTGAGAACTGACCCTTAATTCAAGCAACTATAATTCTACATTTCTGTTGTGCTGATAAAGCATCTGTTTTTTCAGGATTGGAATCGCATTCTGGAGGAGCACACAGTTTAGGTTTTTTCCTCATAAATATCCACTAGTGTTATTATTTTAGATTTGACTTTAACCCTCCATATTCTCATTATAATCTAAAGGTATTTTAGCACCTAATAATACCTGCTCTGTAGAATATGTTGTTCAATTTTCAGCTAGAACAAAATGTGCCAAGTCTGAAATGAAAAGGGAGACATGTCCTTTTTTCTTCTGGGGAAACCCCTTATTTCTGTTTGTTAGAGTAATTCCTTCTATAAACACTAAGGAAGCTCCACTGATTTAAAAYAGTGCTTTCTATTGGCTAAAGTACAGCTAATTTCTGCAAGTTCTTGTTCCTCAGCTGARGATGTATAAAATAATTTTGATTGACAATATGGCCATTTTTTACAGGGAATGGTTATCTAGTGGCAACTACCATGTTACTGCTTTTTATTTTCTTTGGTATGCACCAAGAGTTCTGTTTAGAAAGTCATTGCAACCAGTGGGTTACTCACAATCTCAAAATTGTTCATGTGCTTCAGTGATCTGTTGGACTGAGGCCAGAATTCCCATCACTTGCAGCAGAAGCAGACTAAAGGCACAATTTATTTCATGCTGACCTCCTGCTATTTCGTGACTATAGTGCCTTGCACATCTGCAGCTGCTGCTTTCCAGTCTGCAGCTCGTATGTTTCTTCCCCCAGATCAGGATGATATTATCATCTGACCTCTGCTGTTAAGGATTTCTTCCTCATGAAAACAGTGTAACGAACAACTTTGGCAGTCAAAAGCACTGTTGTTCAACATCTATTTCTTCTGCAAGCATGAGATCATCTTGTTCTGCAGGACATTTCATCAGCCTTCTGATATCAGTCTGTCAAAGAAACAGAATATTGATAGTGTACATAATATCAATTGAAAAACAAGCTTGGATCCCCCAAGTTTCTTGATAGAGGAAAAGATGAACATCTGGTACAGTAATAGAAGTTTTCATAGGCTTATCAGAATAAACCAACATGGAATAATTTTTAATTCTATGCTATAAGGCCTTTTATTTTTTCTCAGAATTAATTATAAACCAGGATCAGAGTATCATGACAATGCACATTTGGCTCCAAGTTTAGATTGCATGACCTGATTTGAATATCCTCAAGAGAACTGTTAGGTGCTGAGTGTTTTGAAAATCTGAGCTTTTCATCTAGATATCTACTTTATCTACACCACTATCATCAAATTCATAATTTTCCTGTTCAGTGAATTGTGCCCCAGAATGACATTTCTAAAGTACAGCTGAATTCCCTCTGACTTTCAGACAATGGACATTTTTGCTAGCCTAAGGGGTAAGCTGCATTAAGAGGAAATGTACGTTTGGGAATGCAAACAACACTTAATATTTTGAGTAAGTTTTGTAATACAGGAATATCTGTGCATGACATTAAAAGCTATACTAAATTGCTGCTTGCTTTATTTTGAGAATAGCTCTCTTTCTAATATGACAAAAGATGACTTTAATGACAACATAAACCTGAAACATGAAAACATTAATAAAAACTGCTTCATAAAAGGTTATCAGCTTGCTATCAGCGAAGTTGTTCAGACATGGTAAAATTTCAAACTAAGCATACTGGACAAATTCATATAATTCTAACTAGCAGTGCTGCAAATTTGGTAGTAATGGATATATAAGCTTAAAGGAGAGAGAGAGAAAWTTTTAATTTTTTCTGTCAATATACACCATATTAAATATTTTAGGACAGGCAAATATTACACATCTCCTCAAATCCAGCCACATCTGAGAATCTTCCTCCTCTAGTTATTACCATGGAACATTTTTCTGTGTATTGTCCAGTCCTGTAATTTCTTTTTGTAAATGTAATATTTAGTTCCATTTATCCAATGAAATCAGTCACATTAGGATCTTAGTGTTTTTAAGACACAGAGGAACTATACTCTACATTTCTTTTCATTAATTATTTATCTTTCTGCAGGGTAAAGCACTTCATGTGTTCCATTCTTTCCCCTCTGAAATGCATAGTGGACCTTATAAAATTTGAAACACCTGGTAAAACAGACTTATTGTAGATAGGATGGTAGTCATTTTCTTGTGGAGGTGCCTGCAGAAAGGCTTGGAGAAGTGTTTTTGAAGATGATATTCCTGTTCAAAGGCAGCAGATTCAAAACTGTCATGTACTTTTGAAGGTCTAAGATCAGTTTCATCACATATTCCTTAAAATGTTTTTGGCAGTAAAGATTTTAGGAAAATAAAAAATGACGAATCTAGTTTCCATGCATTTTATACTTAGATCAGCATAATTCTTATACTTACAATCTAAGGAAAAAATAAAGCATTTTCTTCCTGGAAAATATTCATATATCTGTTTGGAGGATTGAGCCTATAGAATGTTCTTTGCTTGAATTAAGGTTATGCCCCATTTTAAAAGGCAAATAACGTCTTCATAATAAATACAGACCAAGTCCCACAAGAACTTCATGGAGCACAGCAACTTCCAAATCTGTTTCTGATTACACAGCCAGAGAAGAGATATATCTACTAGATATATATTCTAGTAGAAGAGATATATTCTACTAGAACCTAAAAAAGACTCTGAGTAGATAGAATTTTCTCATTGAAACTACTGGAAGCAAACCTACTTCCGGCTATTTGCATGCCATTTTCATATTGTTCCATTCTCCTGCTTCTCTCGTTGCGCCCCTGACCTCCGGCTGCCCCTGGTCTGAGTAAGTGTACAGAAGGTTTGGTACATCATGAGGAAGTTGAGTTATCCAATGAMGAAACATTGGACTCACAGAGACAGGAGCGTGAAAGTTAAAAATAGAGAAAAAGCTCGTGCTGGGAAAAGGAATGGAATAATCTAGAAGAACATAGCTTTGAGTGTGATTTATACAGAAAATTTGCAGTGCTGCCAGGATTGTTCTGATGCAGTGAAAGTGATAGGTAGGCAGTGGTTTACAAGGTTTGACAACAGTCCTCATGATGAAAAAGATTTCAGCAAAACAGTTTTATATTGATCATATCCATGCATCTTGAAAACCTCTTAGATTAAAAGTTACTGGTCCAAAATGCTGCTGGCTGCATATAGTTTCTGTCTATTTACAAGTCTGATAGCAGATGCTTTCTGGTTGAAAGGTCACCATGGATAATGCACAAACTATAACTGAAAGCAAACAAAATGAAAAAGGATGAAGGGGACAGAATTGCTTCAAGTCTTGGGTGCTCTGGCACATAATCCGGCTCACCTCCATGGTGTACTCYGGACAGCAACCACTAGAGAGCACCTAGTTACAACAACATGAGTTACCTGTGCTGAAAGGACAACACATTGTCATTAAGTAAAAAATGGGAAATATTTTCCCCATATTCCTTAGATCTCAGGGATTTTGTGAGCCAAATAGTACTCCAAACACATTCACTCACTAAGGAATATCTTTTTAAAAAGACAAGAAAAAAGTTTATTTATCACCTTATTAATAACTTCCCCAGCCAGCTGGAACTTTTTACCAGGTGTAGATCATAGCTCTGGAAGGTCTAGGACTCAYAGTTTCTTTCAGGTTGTGATTAAAGCTACTTATATATTAAAGCTACTTATAAAAAACATGGAAAAAAACTCTAGCCCCACTGACATCAGGGTCCCATGAAAGGTGGGAGTCAAGAAATACATATTCAACCTTATAGTGGTCAACTACAGCCTTTTACTTACTGCAACAGCCCATCAAAATACCTGCATGGTATGGGATGGAWGGCTGACCTCCGCAGAAGGCACTTAACAGGCTTGTGGGATTTTCTCTGTTGCTTCCAGTACAGACAGCCAGAGTCTGGACTAGAATTAGCAAAGATACCAGCTGGACATTCCTGCTAATTGGTTTAGACGCTTCTTAGTGTCTTACTGAGACATCAGGATGTTTAGACTCCAGCTTTTCTGTTTAACAGACAATAGTGCTGGAAGGAACTTGCTGTTTTCCTGCTTTCTTTTGTGGTGAAAGGCAGCAGCAGAAAGTAACCTGACTCCTGCCTGTATTGTATAACAATATCTGCTTGTATTTAATAACAAATAGGAACACTTCCCATCAGTTTGCTGCATGAGTAGAAGACCATTCAGCCATATGTTTTCAGAAAATCCCTATGGAACACTTGAWTCATTATTACTTCCACACACAAATCATCATTAAGATACTTGTATCAGACAAAAACCTGTCTGGCAACTGAATTTTAACTATAATTTGAACTTTTACAGGATATTTAYGTGATGCATTGAAATAAAGCATTTTGAGAAAGACAAGAGGGATCTGCTTCTTTAAGTCTTACTAGTTATGCTCAGCATAGKAGATGATTGAAGTATAGCTGGTTTATGGAAGATAAAATTCACAAATTACTACACTTTCATGTGCTTTATTAAGATAAGTCCAGCCTAAACTACATCAGTTTTTAAATCCTACCAGTATAAGGGTAAGTACTGAAATGGAAATGAGCTAAAAAGGTGATATCCATTGGAACAGCGTCGTGTTGGGAAAGGGTGTAGATCTCGGTGGGCGGCTCGCCCTAATCTATAAGTTAAAAAAAAAAAAGACACAAGCCCATTCAAACTTTTTGTGATGAAACACATCTATTAAGAATACTGCTGAAGGAACTGACAGAATATATTTCAAAGCTAACATAAATTTGCTTAGAGCATTTAAATTTTYCTAGCTCTCCTCCATTTTATTAATTCAGACATCAAATATTTGAACATTCTTGATAAATGCTGAGCAGATATCTATGCTAYAGACAATCCTGAAAGGATGTGCAAAAACAGCAGCACACAGACCTGCTATGTGTGCAGGGGGAGACCTGAACAGAGTAGCCATTGGGAAAACTGTTTTCCCAAGGTGCGCTTCCTATATGGGCCAAAGAGAGAATCTTTGCCTATGGTCTTGTTGCAATGGTGGAACAACCCTGCATAGGCCAGATTAATGCCACTGCCTTAGAAACACCATTAGACATGGGGGTCACAGGAAGGAAAAACCACTGCCTTTCTCTGCTTTGAGTGTGAATCCATTGTATGTGGGCCCATGAAAGCTGCTCTAGATCTTAATCCATGTTTAAAACTTTCAGCATGGCTGCTGTGACTGAACACTGTGCCCTGTCTTTCTCCTCCTTCTGTTCTCCAGTACTGCATTACACCTGGAAAAAGGCAGACAATTCCCAGCCTTCTCAGTGTACTCCTGGCAGCATTATGCCTTCACAAACATAACAGGTGCAAACCTAAGTTACTCATGCCTAAGGGACATTGATTCACACCCTAAGACACTCTTTTTTTGTGCATTGAGACCTTCATCCATGAGGAGGTATTACTGTGATGTGAGTAAACCAAAGAAAATAAGAGCAAAAGGAGGAAAGCAAAAGAGCAGAAAATAATCCTGCCGTACAAATGAGGCTTGTTGAGACAAACACACYTGTATGCAGTCTGAATTCAAGACAAAAGAAAACAAAATAAAACCCAAAAATATTAGTAAAAATAACAGACTTAACCAATGAACAGAGTGTGAATAGATGAGCAATAATAAATAGTAGGAAGCCTAATGGTCCATAATAATTTTTTTTTTTTGCCTATGCACGGCAAAAATTGTGGAAACCAACAAAGGAGAGACTTGGAAAGAAGCCATGAAGAAAAACATTCTCCCAGGGTCCAAAGACCCATAAGCTGACACTGTGCTGCATAAATCCAAACCGGCACCACTTTGCACCAGCCAGAGAAACATATTAAAAATGGTGATTCTGCTATGTAATTTGAACCCTGTTTAGGTATATSGCCTCACTGCTCAGTGGGTGATCCCAGCCTGTGTTTTGTTCCCTTTGTGTTTCCTAGGTCTGAAGGCTCCCTGAGGATTAGAAGGTGCGTTTTAGAAAATGAGAGCTTCAGTGAAGTTCACCATGTTTATTATCAATGACCCTTAAACAAGTTCAATGTTTTGAGATTATAAAGTGGGGTAATTTCTGTTTTCCATTAATAAAATGATCCATCAAATTAATTTTGCAAATACTGAAATGAAAAATAAATATCTGAACATTAAAGTCTGAAAATCTTGGTGCTTGTATTTTTCTGTGTGTCTGACAACTAAGTTGAGGACTGTGGTTTCAAATACTTTCAGCTATTAATTACATTTCTAACAATATTCTGGATCAAACACTCTGCAATGGATTTGTGGTTTAATTTCTTTTTTAGTACAATGATTACATACTGTAAACAACTTCCCTTTTCCCTATAGGTTATATAACTTTGTAAAAACAGAGAGGAGGGGTGAAGGATTTGGGAAAAAAAAGGAAAATGATCTATTGAAGTAAAAATAAAGAAGGAATGTTTTATATGATTAATAATGACTATATAATGGGTTTCACTGGGATATGGAAATACATTCCATGAAGAGAGCAAAAACCTGTATGAGTAGGCTCAGAGAAGGGCAGCCTCAACCTGTTTTCCTCTCCCATATCCTTGGTGTTACGGTCACCAAGCCAGGCTGTAAGGACAACAAATAGTTGACTCAGGTCACCTGGATGCCTCCTTTGGAGTTAACGTAGTTAGAGGAGCAACCATTAGTTAATGGTCTTATTTGTTTCATATAAGGATGATGGAGAGAATAAAAAGTAGTAGGAATTCCATTTATCCAATTCTTGTGAATAGAACACAAGTATAATTAGGAGACACTGTTGACATTTAATGAATGTGCCTCCCCACAATATCTAATTTTATTCATCTTTTGTTGAATGCTTTCACCTTATTAGTACTTGTCCAATAGGCTCTTGAGCTTCTGACAGCCTGTTGGGTTAGACAGCCTCTAGAAATTTACCTTTGCCTGGTAGTGGGTGCTCCTGCCACAGGAATATTTCACTTGGGTCAGGTGATCCAGCAGCACCTGTTATGAAAAGAGYCTTAGGACAAAAGAATTACATTCTACTAAAAGGCAAATATTTCCTGTAATGGAATAAATTTAGGTGGGGAAAAAGAAAATGTTCAGAAATCGGTTTAATGATTGCTGTCCTTGTTAGCTGCCCTAACTTGTGAGCCTGCCTGCTTAAACCTGTCTCAGATTGGTTGAGACTTCTCTAAAACCACACAGAAGTCCCAAAGCCCAGTTTCCCATCTCTATCACTGAAGATTGCTCTTGAGGCTGTTCAACCAGTGGGTTGGGCAATCTGCTTCTTGTGTAGTCTGGGATGCATTAGCTCACTTAGATGGTAGTTTTATTCCATGTTCCTTTTGATTAAACAAAGTAGTCTCCTATAGTAATGTGGAGGATAGTTTTCTGGATTTCCCAAATCTATTTTTGCTAAATGTAGTGTACAATTTTATTGCTTGATGAGTATAAATTGGTTACTTACCTGTTTTTCCTGTTTCAAAGCATTTTATGGTATTTTAGCAAACCCATTAAAAGAACAAGCAAATATATGCATATACCTCAATTAAGTAATGACTTTAATTTTCCATTGAGAAATTAAACCATACTGGATTTTATATAAATTCAACAGAAGAATGCATTGTTTCACTAATACTTCATTAGAGTTTGGGTAATATCTTGGGATTACCCAAAGTCAAAGGTCATATGACTTAAAAAAATCATGCTTATTTTCACAGAAATTGTAGCAGAAATTGACATTAGTCTGTGCTAATATACCTTCTTCCCATAATGGGAAGTAAATGCCAAAAATACCCTAAGGAAAAAATCAACACTGCCACAACTATTTTAAGAAGACATAACAATAGATGACCAAGTTGTTTATGACACATTTTTCTTCCACGGTCTAATACGATATATGTATCATAGGTGCTCTTTATTGTGCAGAACTTTATTATTAAGGATTGTTTCATGTAGAGGGCTGAGAAGAAGGGCTTTCATCATGTGAACTTTCAGAAGAGAGGAGCCAAATTATTGCCCCATTTTAGGATCCCTCATCAATCTGTGTATGAAAGTGATTAACCCATAGGGCTTCTCTTTTAGCTTTAAATATTAACGTGCTCTTTCTTGAAATGAATTGTTCTAGGCCTTTTTGTACACAGTCTTAGAGTGTTGAGAACACCTGCAAGTCTATTAGTGATCGTGTCAAGGGCTTTGGCACAAATGGCCACATGACCACACATGCTATGTTTGAAAGATTTGTTTAATGCTTTTACTGACTAGAGGTTTGTTTTTTTAATGCAAGACTTGCACTGCTTGTGTTTTTTGAAGTTGTCAAATCACACCTAAATGCCCATTCATTCAAAAGAATTTATACAAAAAAACCACAAATAAATATTTTGTGATCCTTTAATCTTTCATATCTTTATCAATATTAGCTTGTTCCCCTCTTTAAAGCTACGCCATTTCATTATCAATTATCAACTTTTCAATTTCTAAAACTTTGCCTTAAATAATACCACAGAGGAACTTTTAAGGGAATCAGGAGGAGAGCATGGCTCATTGAGATCTCCCATAACTAACCTTGTGACTTTTTAGTACAGGCTGGCTTCCTTAGCCTCACCAACTTGAAATGCAAGCAATCCTTATATCATCCTTTATCTAGGAAACCTAGCCCACAACTGCACKTTCCAATTCTCTCACCCAGAAATGTGTCAGAATAATTCACACTTGCTTCTATCACTGCCTTTGACAATTTGTTCCATTATTCAGTAATCCTCTGCATAAAGAAATTCTGTCTGAACTGCTTATAGATTAATCCTTTCTTTTAGATCTATCTATTATCTCTGGTTTTGTGTAAATTATTATCTCAAACAGTGCCTTAGTGACAGTCTGGTTCTCTTCCTTCAGGATTTTACATGGGCCTAATTAAGACCTTGTTCTGCTAAGATCTATGCACTCTGTCTGTATTAATTCAGATATTTTTAGCTTCTTTCACCAGTGAATAAAAGTGCCTTTTTCATCTCGTACAGAAAAAAGGCTGACAATGAATCTGCAATAGCAGAATCAGAGGAGGATTCTTGTTTACATCAGTTCAGCAAACCAAAACATATGGAAAAAGCCAACATGTTTTACAAAACAGCATACAAGGAGCTCCCTGGCTTGGTTGCTCTTAATAAAGTTATGACAAAAGGAGACTTTCAGGAGTCTTCATCTGCAGCATCTGTTCTCCACTACATGGCTCTAGTGAACTGGCAGAAATGCAGGTACTTGGTCTCATCCCTGTTAGTATCAACAGGACTTTATATAAAGATTTTATGACAGGTGCTTTCTCTTTCTGCAGTAAAGGAAGTAGTAATTTAGTGCTCTGCTGTTTTCTGAACAGTCCTCCATTTTTTTGCATTACTATATATTTTTGTACTGTATCCAGATGTCAAAATAATGAGCATGGAGGGGGTGGGGGTGAAAGAAGTAAGTTAAGCACTCAATGCAAATATGGATTAGTGGGTTAGCTTGATGGGYTGCCTACTTGCATAAATCTCTCTATATATTTGTCCTGCTCCCACTAAGACTTTGTTTACTCAAATAGATTCTGCATTATATTGGTTTTGATTCATTATTACTTCCTAAGCTGCTTTGAGATAAATGTACAGACCTGAATGATCGACATAAAGCCAAAGTTTTTGCAATTCTTTGAAAACATTGGACATCAGTGCTCTACTTGGTCAGCTCTACTACATCTGATTTTCCTAGGTAAGGAACATTGTCAGGAATCCCTGCTGATGCTATCTTCTCTTTTATTACAGTACTTAAAGTTTGTACTGCACTTTGAATATATGAAATGCTGACTTTTGATTCTTCTGACTACAGTTATCCTTTCCTTGAGAAATTCTACTTGCAAAATCTTCATGGAAAGTGTTGCATCATCTTGGGCTTGTTCTGATTTGGTAATTAACTGTACAAAGCTGACCATGCTAATGTCGCTTTCTATTTATAGAATACCTGAGGTAAAGCTCTCAACACTCTACTTCTTTTTTTTTAAAATCCTAAATGCAAAGTTAATTGACGTCAATACTCCACATGCACATTCCCTATTGCAACAATAAAATTTGTGCAGATCTGCTATTCAATGTTTGATTTGTCCTAACTTTAGATTACAAAAATATTGTATTAATTTTGTTAGGATGAAAAACTTGTATGATTTTAAAAAGAAAGAGAAGTCATGTTTTAATTTGGCATTACAGGTTCAAAATGGATTCTCAATGATTTGTCAATTTCATGGCATTTTCTGTAAACTTTTTACTTTTTCATACTGCTGCAGTTCTGCTTGACAGCTGCATTTTTGTGATCTTTTTGGGGGAGATAAAAAAAAAATAAAAAGAGAAAGAAAGCAAAGGAAAATGTCCTTTCTTCTGTCCAGAAAAAGCATGTCTCATTTATTCCCCCAAAATTTTGATTTTTCAACAAATGCATTTTCTATTAACACATACCAAAAAATGATCCCCTTTTTTTCAAAAGCAGGATATTTATTACTGTCTTGTACCATTGTGTACGTGTTATTATATATTAGTTTTCCTCTCCATGGTTTTCTTGCCAACCCTGTTAACAGCTGGTCTTTTCACAGCAGTGAGTGAAGGTGAGGGGAGAGTAATTTTTTGTCTGTGTAAAAGTATGAGTCTAAAGAAGCCCRCAAAATTTTCAGTCTAAAAACTTCCTACTCTAAATTCAGAAGTCCTGTTGTTATTATTAATACTGTTTCAGAAAAAAACCACGACAAACTATAGAAAGAAAAGAATTTTATTGTTTTCCATTTCTTTTCCATTTTGAACATCTGAGAAGTTTTTAATTTAGTTTTTTCCTAGTTTTAGATTGAATATTTAAAATAGAGTGGTTTAAGAGTAATGCATTTTTAAGTTATAAAATCCTCATTTTTCATTTTAAAAAGGCTAATTGGAGAAAATGTTACTTAAAATTTCTCCAACTGAAAAATTATTCTTAATTCTTTATCCTCTGCTAAGAAAATCCTAGTTCTATTGAACTGACATTTCACAATAAAAGTAGCAGATTTCTACCCAGCCTCCACATTTTGTCAGAAGAAAGAAGCATTTTGTGTAAAACTGCTCAGTAATTTCATATTTACAGAAAGTGGAGGAAGAAAAAAATGATAACATTATCTGTGAATCTAAGCTTTTTTTTTTTTTTTTTTTTGACATGAACATGGTTCTCTGCTGACTCATCTTTTTCAGTTAATTGTATTTTCAAAACTTCCTGAATTTTTAAACTTTTTTGTCCCCTGTTCATGTCTGAATAAACAGATAGGTGTTTGAGGAGTGGACATACACTTAAATAAATACATATGGAATTTCTATACTTTCATCATCCTACTTTAATATTTTATATTTGCACTAGAATGATTTATTTCCTTTAATCCCTTTGTGAAGCAATATATTGCAGATATTTTTACTCCTGCTGTGCCCACTACTAAGTGGCACAGTTTTTCTTCTAACTTTCTGTTTTCGATAAGGATTATCCTACCCAAATCTTTTTGCTTTCTGACTTCATACTGTCCACATTTTTTCTGTAGTCATTCTACAGCATTGTCAAAAGATTGTAGACTCACAACCTTAAAAAACAAAACAAATTGAAATAGGCCACTTAGCAAATATTAAACTTTTTGGTTATAAAGGTCCTACTTTCAAAATTCCTTTTCCCACCTTTCGTTTGTCCATATGCCCAGAGATGTGATAAAACCACCTACCTAGGCACAGACACAACCACATTCACACATTCCAGCAGATACATGGTAAACTGAAGGAGATTTCAATCAAACCTCAACCATGCTGATACAACAATGAAATTTAATTTTGAATCAGGATTTTCTGAAGTTTTTGCCTGCAGACAGCATTTCCAAATTTACTGCAAGGCACATTTTTGTGTGTGCAGTTTAAACTTAGAATTTCATGGGTTTCTGTTGTTCAAGAAATGTATATTTGCTTAGGCATTCCTTTCTCTTCTCTAGTAGACCTTATAATCTAGGCTGTTAGCTGCTGGCCCAAATATTTCATACAGCTACATCATGGGTCTTGAGCAATTGCAGTATTATGTGACTGGAGCACTTTAGGGAAGCTAAGAAAACAGAGTGTTATCCATTGTTTCAATTATGAACAGCAGAAGAATTGTGCCCACAAAAGGGCAGCATTATATTTTTTTCGATTGATGAGATAAGGTCTGAACTTATTGGTGGTAAATGTAAACCCGTGGTATTTTCCAAATGCACCTTTAGCATTACTACCCCTCCCCCGTCCCAGTACAATTCTGCTTTTGTAATCACCTTCCCCAGGCGCTCCCTCAGGAGGTAAAATCCTATCCCCTCCTGGACTGAGGTACCTGACATGCTAAGGAAAAGAAGATGCTCTCCCAGATGCTTAATTTGACAGAGTTCTGTTGTTGCTTTACTTTTGTTCTTTTCCAGCTATTTTAGAATTTTCTTCTTGTTGTTTCTGTACATCACATGGAGCAAAGATCTGAAAACAGCACTTTGAAAAATGTATCTCTGCTTAGTTACTACATTAGGTAGATTCACAGAAGTGCAGAATCACAGAATGGTTTGGGTTGGAATGGGCCTTTAAATGTCATCTACTTCCAAGCCTTCTGCTACAGGAAGGGACATCTATCCTAGGTGAGACCACTGATGTTTCCAATGCCCACACACTACCCGTGTGGTGGAGCAGCCCAAAGGCTGGGTCCTGCGTGGTGCAGAGCACCTTCAGCTGTCAGCAGTCAAACTTGCAGCAAACTGAACTGCACCAATGAAGTTGAAAGTTCTGGAACACAAGCCTTGTAAGGAGTGGCTAAGGGAGCCAGGGATGTTTAGCTTGCAAAGGAGTCTTGTGGGGAAACATTGCTCCCTGCAGCTGTCTGAAAGGAGATTATGGCRGTTTGGGGGTTGGCCTCTTCTCCTGGGTAACAAGGTCAAGAGGAAATTGCCTCAAGTTGCATCAAGGGAGGCTGAGATTGGATAATAGACAAAATTTCTTGATTGAAAATTTTTCAGGCATTGGAAAAGGCTGCCCAAGGAAGTGGCTGAGGCGCCATCCCTGGAGACATTTGTAAGATGTGTAGATGTAGGACCTAGTTATATGGCTTAGTGGTGGAATTGACAGTGCTTGGTTTACGTTTGGACTCTGTGATATTAGAGGTCTTTTAAATGTCTTTATTCCTTGCTTGCAATGTGTTTTTTATCATGAAACAAATTTTAATTAAAGGTAAAGAAATGAAAATCAGAAAAATAGAAAAAAAWAAGAAAGTATAAAATATGTTATTCTGTTCACAGCATTCTAATACTTGCAGCAGGTATATTAACATTAATATTCAGATCTGTGGAAAATATTATTAAAGCAAATGAAGAGTTTTTAATACTATAAATATGTATGACTTTGCAGAACAGTAAGGAAATATATTCTGCTCAAAGCTTTCCTAATGCTGAACATTTTAATAAAACGTACAGCATTTTTCTACAAGTGCTATAAATTATCCACTTTAAAATTAGATAAAAAAACTATTTGAGAAGTRATTATGGGTATATGTTCATTAGATTAGTTGAAGGACTGAGAAATAAGGGCATTAGGTCAAGTCTTTCAATCTGCCTCCAGATACTCACTTCCACTATAATACCTATAAGCACATTATGGCAACAGAATCTCAGTGTTTAGAGAATCCTTATTCATTCTCACTCTCTTGCTGCTAGACAGTCATTCTCAGGCAGTGTGTACAAAAACACCAACACGGAATTTGGGTGTATTCACAGAATTCCTCTCTTGCCCCTTACTGTTGCCCATGCTTCTTCTGCCCTGTCTTCAGGCTGACTGCTGAAGACAATCAGCATGCAAGACTTACCAAGTAGTTAGTAAATGTTGATTCAGACTGCATTATTTACTTAATAATAGCATTGCTTTATCCTTGCTTTTAAGTTAATCACAAACAAACCTCCTTCAATCCTTGCCAGGAAGCCTCCCATAAGTCCGTTGCAAATCATAGACATAATCTGTGTAAATAATTAATCTGCTTGAATCTTATGCCAGCAACACCTGCACCAACAGTGATTACCAGATATGTAATTACTTTTTGTTTGTATTTAAATAGATTTGCCTCTGCTTTCTATAGTGGAAAGTGCCTCACCTCCCCAGTGATCAAGGGCAGAATTTCTTGACCTCTCTTCGGTTCCCTGATGTGAGTGGCCACTGCAGTAAACCAAAGTGATGTCAGAGCACGAGGTTGTACCTTGTTTAGTTCCCTCCGAAATTAGASGTCAATGCGTTGATCAACAAGGGACAAAACAAATATCTCACAAGCTTAAGTAATAACAGAAAAAGGGATTGCTTTTGTGTGACTCCAAAGTGCTTTCCTTCGACTCAGAAATTACCACATAAACTGACTTCTGTGGTGGGTTGACCTTGGTTGGTGCCCACTAAGCTGTATTACTCATTTTCGTAGTAATATAGAGGGGACAAAATAAGATGGAAAAAARCCTTGTGGGTCAAAATAAAAGCAATTTAATAAAGCCAAAGCAAAGGCCACATGTAGAAACAAAGGAAAGCAAAATGTTTGTTCTCTACTTTCCATCAGCAGGGCCCCATATCTTGGGAAGTAGATGTTGGGAGACACACTGTAAATAACAAATTTGGGTTATTTATTATTATTATTATTGGGTCTTTCTCCTTTCTCCTTTTTTGTGTGTGTGGGTTTTTTTTTTTTTTTTTTTTTTTTTTTTTTTTTTTTTTTTTTTTTTTTTTTTTTTTTTTCTTTCTTTTTTTTTTTTTTCTTTCCTGAGCACACACCACATTGTTCAGTTTGGGCCAGCTATCCTGGCTGTGTACCCTCCAATTCTCATGGCATTTATTAGGTTAATGGTTTGACCCAATGGCAGTAGAAACCTATTCCAACCTAAATGATTCTATGACTCTGTGGTTCTATACAAAGTGTTCTGCTTAGTAAATCTGTACTAGTTAATTTTACTCACAAACCTGTACAGCCCACTGCTTTTATTCTGTCCTACTTCAGCCTTTTTTTTTTTTTTCTGTTGTTCTTCCAGACCATCTGTTCACTGCATCTTTCTTGAAAGGCAGGAAACCAACAAAGCACGTCTGCTTCTATATGGTTACAGCACTTCACTCTGAAATAAAATTTTTCGACTTAACGGAAATGAACATCTTGGCTTTCACTGTTGGTTCAGGCTCATATATAATGATTTTGGGCCATCTTTTGCTTAGGCATATAATTTATCTTTCTCAAAAAGTTTGAAAATATATTATATAATAATATTGTATTTTTCCCTATTTGAGGTGATTGCAGAAATGAGTATCTTAGCTTCATCATTTGTTACACATAGATAAAGCAAGGATAGATAGATAAAGCAAAGTTATCTRAAAAATAATTTGATAATTATGAGGACTGTATATTCCACACAGATTTTGGGGATGTTTTAACTTCCTGTGCTCTAGACAAAGGCAGACCAGAAAAAGCTAATTTATAGTTATGGGATTATAAATCTTCTGAAGCAACAACATAAACTAAAACCACTAGAACACAGGCAAACAAGAATATAATTAAACAGTATTTTGGACTGACACCTATGAGAGGCAGAACTTAATATTCTTCAGCAATATTGTTAAGCAAAACAAAAATTTTCCTCTGACAAGAGAAGGTCATATATGTCTTCATTACTCTAAGTAATCTGAAGAAAGAGAAATATTACTCTCTGGAGTAAACCACATATTGAATTCCAGTGTAAGAGCTCTCCTACAGATATTTTAATAAAATGTTACCATCTATAGTCTGAGCATTCATAAACAGCTGTCCTTAGCAAATCCTTAACATCTTCTGTCAAAATAATCAAGATATGTGTCGTGAAGAAGAATGAGAGAGAACCAGTGGGATTAGAAATGTATTGTAAAAATGGCTGTGATTAATTCTTCCACCTGAAGAAAACATGGCAAAGCAAGCCGTACCTTGGAGTGTGTAAGGAAAGAAAAACCAAGGCAGACAAAAGTGAAAATGGAAGTCTGTAATTTATTTAAATTTTCAAAAACCCTCTATATTTAAAGCTACTCAGGGAGGAGAAAAAGGACTGCATGAGACCAAAAGCATAGAAATGGAATGGCAATGTGATGTCTTCAGTTTTAGCTTTCATATTTTCCAGATTCTGTATTTCATTAATATGAACTTCATATAAAGTGTTAGGAAGTTCTCCTCACAGTTTAATTAGACAAAATAATCCTTTTCCAGCCTCTTGCAGTTTCAGGCCCAAAAAGTATTAACAATGGCAAATTGAGGAGACCAATCTGGGAGGATGGGAGTTCATAATCTGAAGCTGTAATTGGACAATCAACCCCAATATGTAAATGGACTAAAATTTACAAAGTGTGAAAATGTGTGGCCCATCATCCATCTTGGGTGTAGCTTCGGCCAGGCTCTTGTACTGCCCAAAATGTATCCTTTGAAGGCCTTTTTAATAAATGCCTATTTTATTCCTTTAACACTGTCTAGCTTCTGTTCTACATAACCTCTCAAGGCAACAAATATGTTCTGTTGCTTTGCTTCCAGCATTCACTCACTCATGAATACTGAATGCCATCAATAGCTGAAAGAGAGTAAAATTTCAAACATACTGCTGATGAAAAAGAACATTCAAAGCAGGTCTAGGTCTGTCTTTCTTAGAGGCTTTGAGCCACCTCAAGCCTACCCATGTGGCAAGAATGAGACCATGCCAGAATCAGTGGCTGCAGGTGCAAATACATCAGCTGSTGACAGCACTCAGGGATAGTTACAGTTTCCAGACAGTATAGAATATTTAAAGTTGGTTATAACATTTAAATTTTGCTTCTTATAAACTAATGTGCTGCTACTAATGGCTACTGTTTAATGCTTTGGGGCTGCTTTTCAACACCTTTGCAATCCTCTGGGGAGCAGTGAGGTACACTTTGGGAAACGCCACAAAGAACAGCCGTGCAAAGTCATAGAGTGTTTCTTGTACATTCCCTAAATGCATATACCCACTCTAACTGCAATCTATATGCTTTTCTTGTTAGTTGTTAGTTTGTCATGTGAGTGACATTCATGAAAATATGTCAGATACCACCCAAGACAAATAACAAAACGCACACAAAGGTAAAAATTTAGATGCACTAAGTTCAGATAGACTGAATTTCTATGATTCGCGGCAGTTAGGTTTTATGATATGAAAACTTTAATTTTTTATTATTAATTCTGTGAACTCCTCGTTGTTTTCATTTCTGGAGTATTAAAGTAAAATTAGAATACAAAAATGAGAAGTCAAGTAAAGTACATGCTTAATGAGCATAATGTAGGTAAACAATTTTATTCCATATGCTTTACAGAGAGACTCCAAGTGATATAATCTAGAGACAACTAAGATCAGGAAATACCAGCTCTAATGAATAGAACTTGACTGTGTATTGTCTATTGCAGGATATGAAAAAAATGCTGCAGTACTGTACGTGGCCCTTGGGCACAGTTCAGCAGACTCACATAAATGGATTTGCTGCTTGGTGCTGAACAAGGCTATGCTGTCCCAAGCACCAGGTACCTGCTCTGCTCTGCTCCTTTCTGTGTGCATCTTGCTGCCATCCCATGGACCCCGTATGTATGACTAAAGGAAAAAAAGTCCCATTGATTTTCATAAATTATGCATTCAGTACCACAGAATCAGTCAGCTTGGAAGGGAGTACAGTGGGTYAGCTACTCCAATCTCACTGCTCAAGCAGGGTCACCTGGAGCACATAGCATGGGATTGCATCCAGATGGTTCTTGAATACCTCCAGTGAGGGAAACTTCTCAGCTTCTCTCAGCAATCTGTTTCAGTGGTTGGTAACTCTTACAATAAAGTTCTTCCTCATATTCTTGTGGAATTTCCTGTGCATCAGTTTCTGTCCGTTGCCTCCTGTTCTCTTGCTTGGTACCACCAAGATGAACCTGGATTATATTCTTGGCACCATACCCCTTTAAATATTTGTACTGATTGATGAGCTTGTCTCTCAGTTTTCTCTACTTGAGGCTGAACAGACCTAGCTCCCTCAGCCTTTCCTTGTAAGAGAAATGCTCCAATCCCTCAATCATCTTTGTTGTCCTCATTGTCCACTCATCCAACACACACTTCCTGAATTTGACTATGAGGATACTACAAGACACAGTGTTGAAAGCCTTGCTGAAGTCAAGAAAGACAATTCTTACTGCATTGTTCTACCTTCATCTATCTGGGTATTTGTTTCATTGTAGAGGGCAATCAGGCTGATAAAATATGAATTACCTTTACTGAAYCCATGCTGACTGCTCCTGTTCACCTTTATGTCTGCATGTTGGTAGAGATGGCTTCCAGAATGAGGTTCTCCATCACTTTCCAGGGACTGAGGTGAGGCWGGCTGGAGGGTAGTTTCCTGTGTCCTCCTACTTGCCCTTTTTGAAGACTGGTGACATTTGCTTCCTTCCAGCCCTCAGGCACCTCTCCAAAACTCCATGACCCTTCAAAGATGACTGTGAGTGGCCTGGCTACAATATATGCCAACTTTCTCAGCCCTCATGGATGTGTCCCATCAGGGTCCATGGGCTTCTGAATGTTGAGTTTGTTCAGGTGTTTTCCAACCCAATCCTCCTTCATCAAAGGAAGGTCTTCCCCCAGCATTCATTTAGTCTTCTCTCCTGAATCAGAGATTTCTGAGGAGTGGTCTTATTTGTAAAATCTGATTTAATAAGAAAAAGCCATTTAGTAATTCTGCGTTTTTTGTAGTCTCTGTTACCAGGTTCCCATCTCTTCTAACTATGGGCCAATATTATTTTTTCTTTTTCTTTTTCTTTTGTTATTTGTGTATTTTAAAAAGCCCTTTTCTTTTTCCTCAAAATCCTTGGCCAGGTTTTGTTCTAGAAAAGCTTTGGCCTTTCTAGTCTCAATACCGTTACTCTGTCCACTTGTCTTAGGTTGCAATGTAAGACGTAACCAAAAGTATGTTTTCTATTACCATTTGTTAAAACCAGGTGGGACAGTGTTCTTTATTTCTTCCATGACCCATCCCTCAGAATTCCTAAAGGAATATCCTCTGTTAACAGGCCAACTGTTAAAACCATGTGGTGCAGTGTTATTTATCTCTTCCAGGACACATCCTCCCCCCCAGGAAGATATCTTCTGTTAATGGGCCATTGAGTCTCACTGCATGACTGATAAAATTACATCATCCCATTGTGAGATGCTCCACCCAGGAGGAGAAGCCAAGCATTCTTACCTGGGTATAATCTGAGATTTGCAACACCACAGTCAGACTTTTTCCAGTGGATTCCCAGAGGAAGACCAGACCTATACCACCACTGAACCTTCAAAGGAAAACGACACCCTTCTACAGGATCCCTGCTTCAACAGAACCACATCTATCATTCCAAGAGGACTGCAGCCACCATTTAATAGGACTGCTACCAACACCCTGACCAACAGCATGTCAGTTTTTTTGTACTTTTATKTATATTTTTGTGCATTTATTTTATTTTTCCAATTAAATTAGGTTTCTGACTTGGAGTCTCTAACTGGTTTACTTTCAGATGAGTACACCAATTCTAATATTCAATCCAGGTAGCCTGATTTCATTTACATGTCCTGTGTGTTTCTTGCCTGTACTTGAGTAATTCAGTTCTTTATTCATCCTCAGAGTTTTTTTGCACCCTTGATCTGATTTGCTTCTCATTGGGAGGCATCATTCTTGGGCATGAGAGAACTGAACCTTTAATGTTGACCAACTCCTTTGGACCTCTCTTCCCTGCATGTTTTCTGTTTTCCAGTCACCTGGGTCTTCGCTTGGCTGCCATCATATTTTAAATACGGAGAGTGTTTTGGCTACTACATCAACTTATTCCCTCAGGACTCTGGTATGCATCTCATTGGTTTGCATGGACTTTCAGCTTCTTTAGGAGGTCACAAATCTAGTCTTCTCTAACAGTGGGAGAAACTTTGCTCTCCTAGTCCTGCTGTTCATTCACTTGAGAGGTGTGGGAAGAGAGATTGAAAACTGAGGCAAATATACAATCAGCCTTCTCCTAATCCATTGTTACCAGGTCATGGTAGACAGACCATGGTCTTATGCTAAAGTGAAAAGCCCTGTGACTACAGCAACAGAATTATTAGGTCCTTTCAGACAGATAACAGAAAAATTTTAAAAATCCCCATTTATTTGGGTGGACTTAGAATCAGTTTTGCAACTGATGGATATCTAAATGTACAAGTGTGTTTTTATATAGGAGGAAAATAGCTGTCCCATTATTTTTCCCTTGGGTGTCCAGGCATTCAAACTTTACTAAAAGTTATTGTTAAAATCTTTTATAAGGACTATTTTTGAATGTGTTAATATTCATCCTAAAGTCTTGGTGTTTGATTTAAAATTTTTTAATTTTGTTATAATTATCTGCAATTTATGAGTTGTATTTAGTGCTGTCTTTTCTGACAACTGTAGAAGTAAATAGTAGGAAGCAGATCTTTATGTGAATGGAAATCTAGAATCTTTTCTCTTCCTACAAGTCTGGTTTATCTTATGAACAGGGCAATAAAATCAAAGGGATTATTCATTAAATGGTAGGCCTCTTTACACTATTAGCAGTTAATGCATGGCCTCTTTCTACCACAATAAAATTACTTAAACTACCTGTGTGGTGATGTAAAAATATTGATTTAAAACCAGATATGTACAGCCCTGTACGTGCAGGCAGGAAACATCTAAATGAACCATCAGGAAAGAATGATGAAGACTTATTTTTTTGAAACTTCATCTCTCTCTGGAACTAAAACACTTTTTTGAAGATTACCGTGAAGGTGCCAATCTCTACAGAGGATTTATATCTCTGATTCCCAGCTATTATGTCAAATGTCATGTCCATTTCAAAGTAGAAAAACAATAACTTGGGCTTTTTTGTGTCTTTTATCTTCCTCCCTCCAAAACAAAGAAACAGTTTTCTGCCTTTCCAAACACACTGTTTTCCAAAAACACAAATGAATTTGAATGGCTCTTGAGAATACTGCTGAAGTATTTTGAAAAAATATTTTTAAATTCTTACTTAATTCATACCTAAATTCTCTCCCTTAGATGATTTTGTTTTAAATCCATACATCTATTCCTAAAATTCATTGTTTTTGATAAATACAGCCTTTCTCTGTGCTGAACTCCCATGACCCCGCTGGATTTTGCCTCTAATGRTGACTACATTTTTCTTCTATTGTTTTAAAATGTAACAGAGACATCTCCTTCCTGATTGTTGAATACATCCTAGAATAAGACAGCATACTGCTGCAAACTCTGTAAAGACTGTTCTCACACTGGAAAGACGTGGATTATATAAAAAAATTAAAATAAAATGTCAACTCTAAAAATGTTCCATTTTGTTTCTAAGTCGAACATTGTAATTTATCTAATTTATTATAAAACCTGTCAAATCTATATGGGATATTTTAGCTTTCTGGGCTAAAAACATTCATTGCTGGCTTGCATCTAATTTTTCCTCTAACAATATCCCCAAGCCCTTCCCTGCAGGACTACTCTCAATTCAGTTATAGAGCCTCTACTGAAACTGGAGACTGACCTCACCTGGGTGCAGGACTGTGAAATTGGCTTTGTTGAACTTAAAGAGGGTCACATGGGCCCACTTCAGACATTTCAAGGTGCTTCTGGAGGGCATCCTTTCCCTCCAACATATCAACTACACCACTCAGCTCAATGTGATCAACAAACTTGCTGAACATGCATTCAATACCATTTTCTGTGCAATTGATCAGGTTATGTAAAAATTACTGGTTCACCTCAAGATATGGATATTTACTTTGGATGTGGCTGTCTATCAATCACATATCTCTCAAGTTTGGAGGTAGGGACCATGTCCAAGGCCTAGTAGAAGTCCAAGTAGATAACATCTGAAGGAGTTCAGCTGTCCTCTAATGCAGTCACTCTAATACAGAAGGCCACCTGAATAGTCAAGCACAATCAGCCTCTAGTGAAGCCATGCTGGCTATCTTCCGTCTTTCATATGAAAAACATCTTCCAGCAAAATCTGTTTGGTGATCCTAATGGCCACAAAGGAGTGGCTGATTGGTCAGTGTTTCTATCATCCTTCTTTTCACCTCATTCCAAAATAAGTGTGATGGTTCCCTCAGATCACTGGCGATTTCACCTGGCTGCCGTAATAGTAACAGCATCTTTGACCATGTAATATTTCCATATTTTGACTAACAAAAAAGAATAGTTGATCACTTAGATTACCTGGAGAACTGAGGGCAAGCAAATAAGTATTAAGGATTGGACTGCTTTAAAAAAACCCAAAACCAAACATGAAAATAAAAATCTAAATAAAACTGTAATGAAGAATTAGTAATTATTTTCCGGTTAGAGTTGTGAATGTATACCACTTTAAGCAAAGTAAAACAATTATTATTGACAATCCAATCAGTGAAAATAAAGGTATGCACATATTTTATACATGTACATGCACAAACATAATTTTAAACACATGGAGTTGCATACAGACAGATGCTCACATAGAGACATTTACAAAGATATTTATGCACAGATTTTAAAATTGTTTCTCCATGTATTCATTTGTTTACTTATGTCTTTATTTATATACATAAGTATATAAGTATTTGCCTTTATATGCACACACGGTTGACTGTGATAAATTCATAGTGGGGAAATCTACAAAAATTCAGGGAAATAATCATTTTTCCAGTTTCATGACACCTACTTTTCTTATTTCCAATGATGATGTGTTCTGCTCACTCAAAGGAGTCTTTTTAATCTTCCCCACAGATTGGAATAGGCTGGTGCCAAGCTTTCAAGTGTTTCTTCCTAGATGGGGCAAGGTTTAAAAAGACACCATGACTCCAGTCAGATACCTGACCTCACACTTCTCCTTTGGCACGGTGCTGGCTGGGCTGGTGCTGAAAATAAAGCCCCATCTCCTTCCAGTCATTGTTAGCAAAGCAGAAAAAAAGTCATTTGTAGCAGTCTTTGGCTTTAGTATCTGCTTTACAGATACCCTTTTCTCCCTGCTCAGTCTAGGCTAGTCAGAAACAGGATCTTCTCCATGCTCAATAATTACATATACATACACATATATATACACACAGTTGAATAAGGGTAGCTTTGGCTTTCTGTGCATTATAATGAACCTTGTCCATATAGATGTGAAAAAGCAGGTAGAAATTATGAGAATCATATACGATTTCAGCCTGCATGTGTTTGCATGTCTTTGTAGACACTTTCCAGGCCAGTCTCTGTACAGGCTATAAGAAACAACTCATTCCTTGTTGCTCATTAATTACTTAGCTTTTTAAGAGCGCATTTTGTATGGCTTACTGGTGATGTTTGTTACATAAGTTGTCCCATTCTCAGTCCTAGAAATGCAAAAGAATGATATTTTGATAGACTAAAGTGACAATAAGGTGGGTTTTCTATATGCTGACCTTGAAGCTGAAGCACCTACATGTGCACCAGCAGGGACATGAGGATTTAAACCATCTTTCCTAGGGACAGCACATTTGAAAGACAGTTAAAGGACAACTGAGAAATTTACAATTAGCAACAGGTATATTAAAATGAGAGTGGTACTCTGCCCAGGTTTCCGCAACAAAGTCAATTCATTTTGGTATATGTGATAACTCTTAACAGCAATAGAAATCCCACTGCAGTTTTGTGCGGAACATGAAGGTACACACACACATAGACACAGCTTTGTGACAGGTTTATGAATACTGAGAATAAAAAGGCAGCAAGCAAAAATACTTCATGCACAAACAAATCAAAAGTTTCAAAAAATGACAGTAGTATATGTAACTCTGACATTAACACATTGTGTTCTAATTCATAATAGATCACAGAAATAAGGGAAATAGATGTTAAATAATTGGGAGTTTAATTGCATATGCCATTAAAAATACTGAAAAGCTATTTGACCAACGAATCACCATGAGAACAGGATGATAAAAGGTGGAAAAGAAGTGTAGAACACTAGAAGACCAATATAAATGTTAACACACATATATCTCTGTTATATGGATTTTATATTTTCTTGATTACATTCCTTGTTTGTGGTGAAATTATCTGATGTCAGCACAGTTGATGCTTCAAAAACAGAAAATTCTGGATGAGACAAATAAAAAAGCCCAGTACAGGATCTGTATAAACTCAACAGCATAGGCAGCTGCCTCACCAACTCATGTAGAGCTTTTCCTTATAGAAGTTCTCTCCCTACCTGTTTAAGGGAAAAAGAATAGCGTCTTTTGTGTCATAAAAGTCTTGTTCTGCATCATATGCAAGATGCTCCTAAATGCTGAAGGAGAAAAATGTTATTACAAGTCAAGATTTTCTGTTTAAACGTCTAATATATCTCACTCTCAGCTACAACTATCAGAGTTGATTATGACAATTGAGTCAGTTATGGACAATCATGACAGAGAGGCAGTGTCTGTGAATTTAACATTGTGAACATCCTCACAGAGAAAAGTCAGATTTATGACAAGAGTTAGTATTTCTGCTACATAAGATTTTCCAAAAAACCTTTTCCAGTTCAGCTGAAAAACTGAACACCTGAAATTTATAAATGAGAAAAAAATATAAAGAATTTTGTTTGGTTTTAAAAAATCTTATTTTTTTAGCTAGTTCAGCTTTTAAAAAATGTAATTAATATCTAGTTCTAATTCAAGAAGCTATTTTAACAAATTCCAAAACCATGATAAGCAAATATTTTAGAAGTTTTAAAGATTTTTCAGTACTTTAAGAAAATATTTTTAAAGCAGTCTTTTCCAGTTAAGAATATTGAAATTATCTTGTCACAAAAAAAAAAAAAAAAAGAAATCCTTGTGAGATAGAGCACACAAAATGAGTTTTGTGTGTATTGCAGTACTGCTTTCTACTGAGTTTTCCATGCAGAAGGCATTCTCTTTAAAATTTTATCTAATGGCTATTTTTCTTCTGTTCAATAACTTTTAAAATAATGTTAATAATTTTGCAATTCTGGAACAGAAAATTCTTTAAAATAAATATATTATTGCCAGTATCTAGCTCTTCAGTAGGTCTTCCAATTTCCAATGCTGGATACGAGACTAGGAAAAAAATGTGAACTTTTCAAGAATGTGAAAAAACAAAGAACAGCTGAGGTTTTGAAGAGGTTAATTTGCAGTAAAATTAAATTTTGATTCTTTGATGTTTTATCTAATCAATGTATCCACAGCTAGTTTTGAAAACATATTCATATGGAGCATAATTTTTCGTGTACATTTATGTGTAATATTCTTGTATAACACTGTAGTGTAGAGCAGTAGATGCATATTCCTATATGAAATGTCATTTGGATAGTTTTTATTTTCAAGAGGCTTCTTTTTGCATAATAGCTGGTTACTTACCTGTAAGAACTGCTAAGAAAGTATAAGGAACTAAGTTCCTTAGTTATTTTATTAATTAAATATTAATTAACTATTAATTATTATTAAAAGAGAGTTATTTGCATATATGTATAGTCAACATACAGGTGTGTAGTTATGATACTTAGTGAAAAACAGAGATAACAATAATTCTTTCATTGGCATCAAAGAAAGGAACCAAGAAAATKGAAAGTCTTTTCCAGGAGAGAAATCAACCAATCAATTGCACAGAGAATAGGAGCAACAACTAAAAAATATAAATTGAAAATTTTGGAGCCTCCAAAACCTGTCTGGCAAAGGATCAGGATGCAAATGCAACAAGAAGCAATACACAGAACAAATCAGCATCTTGTGACACATGTTTGGATGAGTATAACAAAACTAAGTGATGAAAGCTTTTCCTGAAAGCAATTTCTTAGTGTTAAGTAGATTCAGCTTATGAACACCAGCATGAGGAATGGCCTTTGACATGGAAAGCACATCTTGGTAAACAAAGATGTTGCATAAACCACCACTATATAAGTCTCTCTCACCTTGGAAACTAAAGCAACATGAACTTCCTCCACAGCTCTCCAGTAAGGAAGCATGCTACTAGAAAAGATTTATGGCCTGGCATCAGGCTCACAAGCCTTCCTCTTTGGAAGTGGAAGACTGAGCCATTCTGCAGAAATTAAATGAAAAGACAAATGTGGATAGGATGTTCAGCACTACAGGTGAAAGGCTATACTTCAATTTGGCAAAATATGTTTAAATTAGGCCTTATAATAGGTTGGTTCCCCATTATTTTGTGTCATTAATTTGGTTTTAGAAAATACTTGAAAACACCTTCACTTGTAAAATCTTTCACAGATTGCCTCCCTAACTGAGAATGAGAGGCAAAATGTCAAGAAGAGCAAGTATTACCTTAACCTTGTATTGCACTGATCAGAACTTGTCTCAAAGTCAATGATTGCAACTTGTTCAGAATAACCTGATGACTCAGTCTCTCAGAATGCTAATCTTCAAATTCAGTGCAGCAAAGGACAAGGGGATTAAAGCCACATTCAATTGTAATGAGATCAATCATTAAAGGCAATACAGAGTCCACTGATATGAGATGTCTAGCATGTGTAAATGCTTTTACTTTAACATTTACAGTAGGACAAGAATTTTGAATAATTGTTCTGTCATTATATTTCACCTATTATTTTCATTTTATTCCTATTAGGCTGTTAATAAAGCTCTCATTTTTCTGCAGATACTTACATTGTAGCTTCAATTTATACAGGCACCGGGTTTTTTGTTTGGTTGGTTTTAACGAGAAAAGGAATCTGACTGCATAGCCTCTTCCTATTATTCTTCTGATTTTTTCCCTTTGAGTGTTTGAAAAGATTTCCTCATTCTGAAACTTGCTTTTTCCTGCTTTCTGTAAGGAATAGAACTAGAGCTCTCAGTTCCCTCAGAATTATTTCCTATGTCTGGCCAAAGCATTTGCAAATTGGATCGGGCATATGCAGTTTGCTACTGGATGATGCTCCACTCCCCCTCCACTTCCCCAACCTCCCAAAATACCAGGAAGTTAAGAGAAGTGTGGAGCTCCTTTGAAGTTTTTTTGGTTTTTGTGKTTTTTTTTTGTTTTTTTTTTTGTTTTGTTTTGTTTTTTAAATAATGTATAAGTAAGTTATCTTTAAATGATACTTTTTAATGTTTTGCTTTGCTTTGTAGAATTCACTCAGAGAAAGCTGCATTTCCAGAAAACAAATTGTTAGTTTATTTGGGGCAGGGAATAGCAAAGGACGCTCCACATGATTAATTAGCTTAAAGTATGTGCTAAAGGCAAACAAATAGAGAAGCAACAGTGCCAAATTGTGCATGATTCCCATTCACATTTTCTTGGGAGAGCAATACAGTTTGTAAATGCACAGCTTTTCACCAAGTCTTTCTTTATTCATAAGGAACTAGTTCTCATTTAAGCCACATAGCAATTTTTCTTTTAATTGTTGAAACCAATAAGCAAACTGACAAACATATGAATCATTARTAACAATTAAAAAAATTCCATTCTATAGCGTCTATCCTAAAAAACACTTACTTTCCATTTTCTTGTTATGTTGCCTGTCTCCTTTCTTGCTTGCGCTGTATATACAAACATATTTGTTGCATTTGTGAATGCATTTCCTTAAAAATATGTTTTGAAGAGTGTGTTATAAATGAAACTTATAAAATGCCCAATGAATAAATAAAAAAAAATATTATGGAATAGAGTGACAAAATACTGGGATGCCACAAACAAAAGGCAGAGCCAAGCCCAGGGTCGGCGCTGGGTGAASTGCAGGTATGGCCTCTATCRCACCGTWCCTACCCCAGTTGATGAAGCCTGCTCGGAGCAGCCAGTTCTTATACTGATTTTCTGCCYRGAGGCCACATTGCAACAGTCTATTCAGTGTCCAGCCTTCGTTGCATATTCATACTCTCATCCTTTCAGGGTTGCTGGTCTGCTGAATAGTTTTCTGGACCAAGATGGGTGCTTGATGAGATTTCCGAGGAGTTCCATTCACAAGTTATCCTCGGCATCAGTGCTGATGGTCTTGGCAACTGCTCCCACCACCTGTYCGGTCCAATATTGGCCCATCCATCTTTCTGTTGCAAATCCTGGTCTCCGGTCTTACTGGCAGCAGTGATACAACCTTGGGATGTACATTCCAAGATCCCCGACCCAAATTTTACAGKGAGAGAAGCTTTGGTTTATGTGATCATRTATTATAACATTTAATACAGCATAGGAAACATGAATTATTTTGGGACATAAATCACAAGTGTTACATGAATGACAGGCAGGATTCTAAGAAATTTGAGGTAAAGTACATGATCTTCAGAAGACATAAAATAATCAAGACAGKCTTCTAAACTTGAAATAAAATATATTGTAATGTTTTCCCTGTTTCAATGCATGTGAGTTGTCTCATTAGCAARGTACAGCTCTTAACTCCAGCATTTAAGATTCATCTCTACTCCAGTATTACACTGCAATTCTAGATTTATTACTTCTACATAACAGCACAAAATTGCAGTAATTACAATTACCTTTGCTTTCAGGTTCTATTCTCTCACACAGCCTCACTRGGAGATTTTAAAGCAAAATAGTTAATAAAATAGGTGAGCAACTGCTGTAAAATTGTTGTCATATGACAGATCTGAAAGCATAAGCAACAAATTCACTATTAAAATACRTGGTTCTTCTGATGTTCAATGAATGAGAATTTCTCCTGATTTACCCTTGATGGAGTCTAAGACATCAAAAAATAAAWGAATAATACAAAACCAGAAATTATACAATTTTTGGAAGTGAGAATTTTTTAATGGAAGAGATTTTTAGTTGCAAGTTGTCTGATGATAGGTGTAGACTCCATATAAAATAATTGCTTTCTCAGATAATTTCCTGAATTTTGTTTCTGCTTCAGCTGAACATGTCAGAGGCAAAGAAGGGAAAAGACAAGAGAAAGGCAGAGGAAGAAAGAGAGCAAGATAAGAAATCACTTCTAAGGAATGATTACTAAGCTAAGTGTCAAATATTCATAACACAAAGCATAGACTGTTGGTGTAATGTCATAATTATCAACTGGAATCTTGCCATACAATATGTAAAAATAGCCATGTGCCATCTGGTAATAATTTTTTTCTCAGGCAAAATGGAAATTAGGGACTACAAAAAAGTAAATCCATTTTCCTTGGGGAGAGTATCAGAACAAGCATATACCTCTTATTGATATATTTGTTTCCCAGGCATGTCCCTTGATATGATTAWAACTCAAATAAAAAATTCTTATGTTCTAGAATAGGACTTTCCTAAGGTTCTAAGGCAGTTCCATAAAAAATCCAGGACATCCATATTGWCAAATACTAACTGCATTTCTTGGGACTTCAGCTTTCACCCTCCTTTCCTGTTTTGAGTCTACTGTTGCAATGATGCTTTCAGTGTAGATCTGGAATACCAGCTCTTCATATGAAAATCACAATTTTCAAAATTGAGTTCATTTTACTTTTATACATGCTAACAGATGATCATGCATGCAAATTTCCTAACTTAATTCACATTTATGACAGTATTTAATATGTTTTCTACTGCATCTGAGCCAATTTCTTCATTTTTATAAACTATATTTCTTCATTTTAATAAACTATATAGCCTTTTCAAATATGTTCATTTTGTTTGTATTTACACATTTTGCTAGGCATTGTATGATTTTTACTTTAATGGATTTACTTTTTTTTTAATTTACTTTTTAATTGTCTTACTTTTTCATTTGCATTCAGGTGAACASAACAGGAGGACAGATGAGAATAACAACAAATGATGATGCAAGAATGCACATGAAGACCTCAATACAGTTGTACTACTCCAGACCTTCATCAAATTTATGTTTTCAGGGGATAAAACCTTTCATAACTTAATTCAGGACAAATTTGCTGTGACTAACTGCTCTAATTGCACATGTAACTAAATGMCTTCATTCTTAAATGCATTGGCTTCCTGACAACCCAATTCTACCAGTACTGTTTTTGTCACTTATTTCCCAAGAAGCCATCCAGGATTATTTCCATGTCTTGAAGAAGATCCATTAATTTTACTTTGTTTTATGGCTTTTATTATTTGTATACAAGGTCCTATTGCCGCAAGCACAGAGGAAAATCACAGGTTAGGCATTTTTGTTTACAATGGTTTCCCAGCATGACTTTGGTGAGAATATTGTGACTTGTCCAGTGACCTTTTGCCTGTCTCTTGCTTCCACTCTCTGAAAACAGAGTATGAGTTTAACCAGTCTTGGCTGATAAATAAAGCCAATTAAATTCTTTCTCCTGGAGTTGAGGCTGAAAAAAGTGTTGTGGATGCCTWTGAGATAGTCCAGAGGACATCATGGGCCATTATTAGCCAGCATGGATTCAAATGGAAGCAGCACCTTTGCTGATACTTGTTACAGATGCCTGAAGGGCTCGTTGATGAAACGTATTTTACAGAACAGTTTGTCTACACCAGAGTGTTTAATGTGAATAAAGTATCCCTACCAATGTTTTTTCAGAAGCAGCATAAAGATTGTAAGTCTTGTGAAAACAAGGGGTTCTCATAGTCCTTCTGCTTTCTGGTTCCCTATTATTGTCACACAGACCTTCAACCGTATTTAAAGCAGTACAGATAAAAATCTCATCGTTTCCTCACTTTTCCTTTAGGAGACAGAAAGTGCAGATTTCTTAAATTTGAATAAAGTTCCTGAATTAATAGCCCATACTCCATAGGAAAAAAAAAATCTTATAATGCCTGCAAGTCCCAGAACTCCTAATGACTGACTGTGGGATCAGTCTTGTTTCCTCCACTTAGAATTTTTCTGACCATAGTGTTGAATTGAAGGTAACTCTTGCCATTTGAAGGCAAATCAGTGCCTCACCATATTGCAAAGGATAAGGTGTTTTTTCACAGTTAGAAAAAACTTAATTTTCTGGTTAGAAACTCTAACTTTTGGCCTTGATTTGAGGACATAGAAAATTAAATTTATATTATATTTATAAATTTATTTATATTTATTTATATTATATTGATTTATATTATATTGATTATTTATATTAATATTGACTGCCATTAAGCTTCCCTTAGCTGGCACAGTATCTTGTCTGTCTTCTTTTTCAGAGGTAAATTTTTTTGTTTTAGGTTACCACAGTCCCTGAAGTTGCCTTACAAAGAACAAAAACCCTGATAACTTCCTTTTTCATGGTTTTCCCAATGTKTGTTAGGTCACTAACATTATTTCATGGCTAGGTAGTGAAGGAATACCACTATATAAGGTACAAATCTGGTGTTTAAGATAAAGGTATGTGTTGAAATAACTGTACCTCAGTGAAAGTTTAAGGGAGAAATGATACCTTGTCCTTYTTATTCTGGCTGTCAAATGCCAAATRTTTTGACAAAAATGTCAGTATTTCCCTAACACAGAAATATTGGCCAAAGCAAGCAACTCATGAGATAACTGGACAGAACAATAATTACCCTYTAAAGTATCAGTGCCCTAATTTTCAAAATGAACCCACTTTTTTATGARCACTTATCACAGGTGCCAAGATATGAAACAYCASCATTCCACCCACCATCATCCAAACAAAAAGGCAATATGCCACCTTGCGTCTTTCATGAAGCAACACTGTATCAACATAAAAATGAAAATTTCTTTGACATGAAATGACATAAAATATTTTCCAAAAATATATAAAATAGTAAAGCACATTTCATTTTTCTCTCTATAAGGAAGAAGGATCTTTGGTGCCTTTAAAGGCCAAAAATAAAAGCATTTMTCATTTAATCATTGTGAAAATTGAGGCAACAGTGAACTGATGGAAATCTCAGTTTTGTCACCCTTGCTATTCAGTTTACATTACAAGTCACAGTCATTACTCTCAGGTTGAACTGTAACTACGTTAGATGGGATATTCCAAGTTGACTGTGCTACTTAAAATTTAAAGGCRAAATTAGATTTTCAAAGGGAATTTAAGAAAAACACACAGAGCAATTTTCCATCACTTTTGACAAGATACCACAGTAAGCAAAGGAAGATGTCAATCACTGAGCATAGTTTGCAGGAGCTTATATACACACAGGGATGGAAAGGTGTTGTGCTTGTCTCTGAAGTCTCCTTYCCCCTCAGACTACTACAGATGATTTCTGGCTGGAGTTAGAAAATTAACCATATGAGAAAACTGCAACCTCCAAAGAAAATAAGCAGAAAAAAAAAAGCTGAAAACCTAGAAGACCAAACTGAAAATTCATTATAATTATTCGAATTTGTTTGAAAGAAATATTTTGACTATTGCACAGTGGTACATTTATGAGAACTGCAGTAGCTTGACATGAAAGCCAGCTGTATTTTGTAGTTCCTCCCTAAGTATCAGCTTTTGGTCTGTATCTTTAATATTGTAAGGACATTTTTGGAAACAGAATAGAAATTCATTCTTTAGCATATTAAGAGAAAATGGAACTCAATAATGAAAGCAATGAGTATGACGCATATGATTTTTTAAAGTAGTCCTCAGGTACAGGTAAAAAGCATTTGTAATCAATTCAAAAGTACAAACCATTTCATAAATGTCTTCTATTAAATGCTCATTTATGGACAGAAAATTGTTACTAACTCTTTTCCTTAAAGCAATCTTGGATAATTTTAGGTCCAAGAAAAAAAACCAGAACAAACATGCACAAGAAGTCATAGGTAGGCAGACRTTTAGCTAAGAATCAAGTTGTTTCATTGTTCTGAGGGAGCTAATCTCACCAGACAAAGATATAACTTCACAATTTTAAATATGTCAAAAATCYTCTGTGTTTTGCTGACACTGTCCAAGAGACAAAATTATGAACTTCCACTKCAAGGTGTACAGGCTTGATCACGTTTCTGTCAGAAGACATCTAGTTGCATTAGTATGTTAAATGTGACCAAGCTGCCATTTCTCACTTTGCAACAGGACTTAGACATTGAGATCTAGAGCTTCACTGATTTATTTTATCAGCTATCTCACATCCACCTATTCAGCAACAAATGCCCACACAAGAAATGCTCATGTAAACTAATTTAATTAGTCTATTTAATTAATTTTCTTTCCAACATTCCAATATTTAGACCATCATGGTTTCCTATAGATGCTAGGTTTTTGCCCTGTAATTTCTTGCATAATTTCCAAAATTTAAACCTGTTTACAGGAACTTGGCTGGGGCTTTATTCATATCTCTTTCCTGAAGCTTTTCCTCTCAATATTATAACCTCCATTGKTTTTTGCTGGCTGAAAAGAGCTCTGTATATTTGGTTTATGTGCATGGTTTAGGCARTGGTGGGGACTACAGGGGTGGCTTCTGTAACAAGATGCCAGAARCTTCCCCTCATATCAGAGAGGACCAGTGTCAGCTGGCTCCARGACAGCCCCACCACTAGCCAAGGCTGAGTCAGTCAGCAATAGTGGTAACACCTCTGGGATGAAGTATTTAAGAAGGGAAAAAAAAAAAAAAAGAACTGTACAAGTGCAGCTCTGAAAAAGGAGGGAGAACATGTGAGAGAAAGAACTCTTTAGACACCAAGGTCAGTGGAGAGYGAGCAGCAGGAAGTGCTCCAGGTGCCAAGGCTGAGATCACCCCTGCAGCCTGTGATGAAGACCATGGTGAGGCAGTCCATGGAGGTCCATACAGGACCATGGTGAGGCAGCCCATACAGGACCCCAAAGCAGGTGAATACCTAAAGGAGGCTGTGACCCAGCAGGAAGCCCATGCTGGAGAATGTTCCTGTGATCCTGTGGAGAAAGGAGGCCACGCAGGAGCAGTTTGCTGGCAGGACTTGTCTCATGGGGAGTCTATGCCTGAAGGAGGGAAGAACATGACACTTGGTCAGGACAAGAGAGTAAGGAGGGAGTGGTGGATCCAATACATGATGAAGAGATTGCAGCTCCTGTCTCAGGTCCTCCTGTAGCACTGGAGAGGGAAGAAGCAACAAATTTGGGGTGAAGTCGAGTCCAGAAAGAAGGGAGGGGTGGGGAAAAGGTGCTACAATATTTAATTCTGTTCCTTCCTGTTTTCCTAATTTGATTTGATTAGCAATAAATTGTATTTTCCTCAAGTTGAATATGTTTTGCCCATGACAGKAACAAGGGACTGATCTCTCCCTRTCCTTATCTCAACCCCAGAGWCTACCTTCATATTTTTCCCTCTGTCCARGGAGGGATTAATAAAGTATCTTGGTGGTGCACCTGGAAGATAGCTGAGGCCAACCACGGCATTTTGGGGGAGACTGAATTTCAATTTTTTGCTGTATGGCGGCTTAGCCACATCTTTTCTTTGCATTGTTTCAACACTGGAGGCTCAGGTTACATGAATGTCCTTAAGAAAGAAAGTGCATATTTGCCATCCCTTTCATTCTAATTAAATAATAGAATATTGACAAGCATGATAAAATAAAAGACTAGTATATAGACTGGGCTTTTCAACTGCATAGGAATATAGTGGCAAGTATTTTCATCATATGAAGCAAGAAGAACATTCATAAGGAGTTGGGTGCAACAAAGGCAAAATTTACAATTTGWGRCAATCTACCTTCCMTTAAGTTACAATCAAATTTKGTCTATYAGCGTTTCTTCAAGAAAATGTTTAYCAAATGTSGYGTTCTGYTTGAGTRTACAAGRGAGTAGCAAGTGTARGAGACYGGAATGTAAATKGCTAATGACTCAAAACACTTGGCCATTTGCAAAAGCAGTGGGTGCTTTTYTGAAGATATGCAGTGCAACTACCTTGGTGCAGGGGGGCTGCACACCCAACACCWGAGCCACTGTCCTCCCTTAGGTAACTGGCTCAGGTGTGAAAACTTCCCCTGGGAAGTGCCGGCACATTAACAGTATTCATCCCTTCTAATGGCCATAACTGGGTCAACTGTGCTGATGTCAGAGGCTGCTGTCATGCATCAGAAGGTGTCACAAACCATAAGAGAACCTTGAAGTATCCCATCACCCACAGCATTAAATAATACAGTGTAGAACTCCCCACCCCAGGAGAGGCAATTGGGTGCTCCCACGAAGCCTGAGCATAAATTCACCCACTGAGCTTTGTGTTTTGTGACTTCCTCTGAGCTCCAATAGATCAAGACCACAATCATTGTTTTGACCAATAAATACTGAAGTTGCAACAACCGTCTCATTGCTGGATCCACGGATGGTCACYGTATACCTCTCTACCCCTTTTTTTGAAAATTAACTGCCAACTTTAACTTATCCAGACAACAAGGTATTTACTAAGGCTTTGAATGGAGTTTTTTGCTTAAGTTTTCTAATACATTAACTTGTGCATGATACCACAACAGTAAATCATATCTAGATGTTCAGATTAGTGTAGAATGATAAAACATATTGCTGYGCTTGCTGCCATTTCTGCTTTTAAGAATTTGTACTGTGTACAGTCTGTTCTGTCACTACAGTTGTTCAGCATAAAAAAAGAACACTTTTTAATTTCATAATAAAAATGAAAAATTTCTGACAGTGTGAAATGGTACAGTCCATGTCAGAATACAATCATAGCAATTTTTTGTCRCTGACTGGGGTAGCTACAGACTACTGGACATACTACTAATGAAACATTATGAAACTACATAAGGAGAAAATTTAGAGCAAGTCACAGTTGTGATCTTTCCTCTTAGCAGAAATAAAGTATTCTGCAGACCATAGCTGGAACTGTAATTTTTAAAGAGCTGATCATTTACCATTTTGTACACCTCTTCCCTTGATCACAGTCACACTACTAGAACAGTGTTTCCTGTGTTRATGATAAGGTGAAATATCCCCACACTTTCTATGAATTTTAGGTACTTCACAGTTTTAATGTCTGTTTTTCATTGCATAACAATTAATAAAGGAAATCAATAGAAGAAATATTTGCAAACAAYATTGCATCCCTGAAGATGGATCTTTTGTTACAGTTTGAGGTTAAAGATGAAAAACATTTATAGTGATTTCTGCTGYTTAGTGTGATTTCGAGAAAAACAGCACTTATGATTTGTGTGCAAAATACTCTTCCAGCATTATTTTGTCTTCAGAAGTAAAGCATGGAGAAGATAACTTGATTCTATGAAAGGAACCTTTTTCATTAATGCAAGCATCTGTAATATAAGGGTCTGTGGATAAATATCAGATTCAGGAGAGTATTGAAAGATCCGTAATAATTTTTTCTGGTACTTCTCTGTCTAATATCATTGTATACTAATCAATCACATCCATTCAAAATTTACAAAGAAATATATTCTTTATATATTATTATATCTCTTTAAATAATGTAAATTATATCTCTATAATTTTTTACAGACAAAAAATATGGTAGRTTTTTCAGGGAAAAAAACTCACAATCTGAAATATCCTAGAAGCTGCTGTTTGTAATGATATGTGCCTCATATGGGTTCTGATGATCATTTTCTGCTGCTTTTGAAAAGTTCCCTACTTCTTGAGTGGAAGGCTTTGGATGCTGTAGGTAAAGCCAGAAGGTCTCCTGTTGCTGAGATTGTTGTCTTTTATAGGCTTATAAAACAGCAGATCCACAACCATCTGTTGGCAAGCTTCTCCTTGGTGAGAAAAACAAAACAAAAAAAGACCCAACCAATTCCCCTACCAAAAAAAGCAAAACCTTCCCAAAAAAGTAAGGCAGCAACCTCAACTGRTACTATTCTAGCCTAGCCTTACCTTCATATTTCATGAGGCATCAAAGCTAAGAAAGTGGTTTATGTCATTTTGAAATAGATTCAAAGCATGGGTTAACAAAATTCAAATTAAACCTCAGTGAAATATTTTGTCATCTCCATGGTTCATTGTTAAATCACAATAAGACCCACAGAGTCTCGTGACTTGATTAGGGCAGAAAGGCATCTTAAGAAAGTTGGTGTAATTAAGATTGTTATTTATTAGAAATGTTAATTGATTTTCCATTTGTCAGCAAGGAACTGCATTAATTTGTGCCTGTTAGGACAGAAAAGTTGGTGTGTGTTTATATGATAATGGGTTTAATGAAAGTAAGGGCTTAAAGCAYTGGGAGTAATGTTAAATCTTTCAAGCCTTTAGCATTGGCCATTTAGGGTGAAAAAGRCTGGTAATCAGGAAGGAGAGAGAATTGTCTTTTTCAGGCTGAGGAATGCAGACAAAGCTCAGCAAAAGTAAAATGGAGGAGTAATGAGTTCAGTTTCTGGTTAGGGATGCATGCCCACAAACTTCTCCCAGACCTTCCATGGTCTTCATGTACATTGAATGTGCAAGACCCCCATSATCAGTGAATCTAGGGACACTGTCAAAACAACTCTTGAACAACTAAAACCGATTATTTGCAAGGGTTTTTGTCAGCTCTGGGGGAGTCCAATGRCCAGGCTTTGCTCTGTCTTTACTGCTTTGTGCGGTATGAATATATTGTAACACATTATTAGAAGAATATGCCCACTWCACCAACTAAAATTCAGCCTCTCCTTTTCCTGTTGCCACTAATCGAGTCAATAAATAATTGCATGGGTTGTTTGCCTGGATAAGCATCCTCTCTAGGCCTCAGAGTGCTTACACAGCTGGAAAAAAGCTCAGTTAAAAAATCAGGTCTCTTTATTTTTGTGAAGTAGAAACATTCCTCTCCTCATTTTGAGGATACATGTAGCGAAGAAATGAAAAGTTCACTACTCATTAAGAAATCATTGGGCTCTGGGGTCTCTTTTGGAAGCTAGACTAAGTAATTTAAAGGAGTCTCTACTTTGTGCAGTAAAGATTAAAATAACTGGTACAGGTGCAGGAGTTGGTAAGATCCTGGGGAGGGATATGAAGGGGAAAGATTTTTTTAGAACCCATTAGTGATTTTAAAGGCCAAATCTAAGCATGGGTCTAAGGTTCTGCAAAATTAGTGAGACACTTGACTTCAAAGTGAGAGGGGCTTTTCAATTGCAGGTAATGCTTTTGCCTCTAAACCTGTGAGAATGGGGTGAAAGCAAGTGAAGTTCACAGCAGACCAGGGACTGCACCAGAACCCTTGCAGGGAGCAGAATTGAGGACTGCCCATGCTACCTGAGCAACCAGGTCAAACATGTTCCCAGTAATGAAGATCCATTCATTACTATAACATGCAGGCTAGCACTGTAGATCACTTTCATGGTCTCCAAAGAAGCTGAGCAGTTATCAGTAACGTTCAAAAATCCACTGGAAAGTCATTCATTTCACTTTATAGTCCTAATTAGCCATTTGTATAGTTCTATAATTAAATATGCTCCTTTCTCATCAAGTTTTTCACTTTAGTAATGATACCACTGTGCCACAAACAGGCCTCATGCTGTTTGGTTTGGGACTTATTCATAGCTTTTAATTGGTCACCCAGTGGTTAGCCAATAACCCCTTCTATGGGAAGCAACACTCCGAATGCTGTTAATGGGCTAGAGGCATAGTGATTGCCTCCTGGTACCCAGCAGTACTGGGAATAAAGCAATTTCCTCCACTGTGTTGTGTGCCCAATAGCTAATCCTCTCCACTCCTGAAATGTACACTATTTGGTTATAAGTATTTGCACTGGCTTACTTACCGCTGGGTTGTTAATAGGCAGTGATTCTTCAATGCTCCTTCAGTGAAGTTACAGTCTGGTTGCTGACTGCTAATTAAAATAAGTTTGTACTCCAACACTGCAACTAAAAGGTAGCAAGGTCATATTATTTAATGCAGCACTCTTTTATTTAACAGTGTTTATACCATATTTATTTGTGTACATTTTGCAGACAGGCTAAACTATTATTGGTCATGACAATATAGACAAAATGATCCACAGATTAATCTTTCCTCCCTTGGAGTATGATCACTAGGCTTTTCCTGCCTCTGAGTACACAGTTAAAGAATGGTGAATGCGTGCAGATTTCTCTTTCAGTCTATTTCACAGCTTGAAAAAAAATACTGGTAGATGAGCTAACAATGTTCTAAAAGGACTCAATCTGCCAGGAGTCTTTATAGAAATCAAAACAGGTATTCATGAACACTGGTGTAGTTCTTAAAACCCAGTAAGGTTAAGAGAGCAAAGTTATGACCTTCAGAAGCAAATTTTATTTATTACTTTTTTTGCTACTGTTTTAAAATCCTGTTTATGAGAAAGCCTGTTCATCAGGGTATCTGAATTCATCTGTTGCATGTGACTATTTCTTTCTGCTTGACTCCAGCAGATGCCAAGCTCTCTCCAGCAGAAGTAACTGTGGTCCATTTACTTTTGCTTTCTACTTTACTAACAGAATTTTACTTTACTAACAAAAATATGAATTTTTCTTAGCCATATTCTTACTGTAATTAATATCTGAGACAGAAATAAAAGGTTATGCCTTTTGAAACATTTCTTACAACCCTTTACTTCTCCATATAATAAAATAGATGTTTACTTGCATCTCCAATACAATGTATGGCACTTCAGTTTCAACAAGGTGCTTTCATAGTGTATATTTTGGTAATAAAGATTCTCCAGKTTTTTTTTTTCTTAAATAAAATAGTCATGCAACTTGGAAATGGGTTCAGTGTTCATGAAAAGCTAATTATCAGAGAATTAATACCATTTGCCTACCCTTCAATTCTAACATGCATATTCCATGCCAGTCTAAAACAGACTCGCTCTCTCAAGTTTGCATCAATGGAGAATGTATGCAGAGCATGACATATCCTCTAGTCACTCTCTGTAAGCTGAAAGAAAACAAAATTGAAACGATCTTTTTTCTACTGTGTTGCTGTTCCTTATACCAGGCTTTATTTAGTACCACTGGCAGACGGCATGCTGCTCAATCTCCACCTGATTTTAAAATGCTGAAGAAATTAATGTGACTTTGCTTCATTTTCCTGACCTCTGGAATACAGGCAGTAGTTATTAATTAGAAAGAGAAAGGAAAAAAGGAAATAAAAATCAGAATTATTATCAAATGGATATGTTTGAAATTAACAGAGTTTCTGCCTGCAATTTCTGTTAGAAATTTTGCTTCCCTGTGTGATTTTTCTTCAGTCTCTTAATTTGTTTCTGTTTTACTGAACAATAAGGTCTTATTTACTTCAAACTCAAAATTTTGTATGCTTTTTAAGGCGCAGAAGAACACAAAAAGGCTTTTGAGGAAGGCTAATGGTCAAAAACTGTTCAAAATTGATTAGCTGTGTTTTGTGTATGAGGCATTATTTTACTTCTCCTTCTCTGATTCAGGAAACAATTGTGCATGGCAGCAATTTCAGCACATTGAATCCTTTTCAGAAGAAATGTTTATATGCAGAGGTGATTGCACATGTTTCACTTGAGTTTTGATAGACTAGGTATACTGGAAAAAAATATTTGGATAAACAGCCTTAAATATTACATTGAATGAAAAATGCAGGCTTACTTTTATAATGAACTTTGCATAGTCCTGTAGACAGTACATTCTTTTTGTAATTTGGGTAGCATTCACATGACCCAGCTAAGTATCAGCTGAGGAACCCATTGTGCATTTTATGTATTTGAAGAAAAGTTAGCGTGTTGTTCAAATTGTTCAGTGCATACCTCTGTTCTGTATACAAAACAGAGTCCTGCTGGAGGCATGGATGAGGGCAAGGAGAAAGGATGATTTCTGCCCAAAGCTTATCCATCTCCTAGTCTACACTTTGTAGCAGATGATATGCCCAATATATTTGCCTAGTCAGTTGTGTTACCCTTTTAATTCATCGTCATATAATTTGGAAAATATCTAATTAAAAAAGGTGATTTTTACAATTAATATCTTAACTATCATTTCCTCCTGCTCCTCAACACTCCCAAACCCTGCCCTGCCCCCACTCACTAGATCTGTACAGCATCTATTACTTCAGGTCATTTGGCAGGAAGCACACCATTTACTCTCCCTCACAGAAAAAAGAAAGAGAATATATTATGGGGTGCATAAAAATATGATTTCTTGGGAAGGTCAATAGAAATAATTTGATTGATATCCTTAAGTCTTGAATGAGATTAATACCAAATACCAGTTAAGAGTAGCCATAGGTTCATTCTCTGCAAAAGATGTCATATTTTTCTGTTTGTTTGCTCCATGGACTCAAAAGCTCATGGAGATTAAAGTAGTTTGCTGTCCTTTTGCTGGAGTCTATTCTTGAGACTGAAACAGAACCTGTAACTGTTGAATCTCAGACTGCTCCCCACCCACCAAGCATAAGGGTCAATACTGTTGTTTAACAATGCAGTTCCCTATTCACTTTTATTGTGCTAGGCATAGATATCTGCTGTTGTTAAGTTCTTGTTCTTGTGAATAGAAAATGAATATGTTAAAACCCACATGAACACTCCCTGCTCCCGTAAGTGGAAGGAAGGTGGATTCCCTTTTAAAATGTAGCCAAACCCAAGAAGTTTTGCAGGAAAAGCCCCAGTAGCTGAAGCAGAAATTTCAGACGCCCAGCCAGGGTTTGCTGGTGAAAGGGCCGTGCTGTCAGCACAACCTTGTGCAGTCACTTAGCACTGCATAATGACGACTCACCAGCTTGCGTGCTCCTGCACGGTGGTCTGCTGCTTAGATGTAAGGTTATTTTATTGTCTCAAGTTGCATGGTGGGGAATAGCTGGCAAACTGTATGCAGGAGAGACAGTGTTCATCTGAATGTGTTTGAWGACACCTGAAAAACAAAAACCAATTCTGCATGTCTGTGTCAGCCAGCAGGAGGAATTGAGTGCACCCTTGCTTTGTTAAAAAAAACACTCCAAACATGCCTAAAAGGCAGACTTGGAGATCTGTGCGCAAGAAAACTGCCTACCATTTTTTATTTCTATTTTTTCAAACCAGCAAAACTGAGTGTACTCTTTGCAAATAAACTTGAGTACATCAAAGAATATTGTAGGTTCACATAATCAATTTTCTTTCCTAATGAAAACAGATCCACAATATTGGCTGTTTGGGTTAAAGGAGAAATGATGTTATTATCACCTGGTTGGAAGAGCTAATCTACTCCACCATGCATCATGATTTAATTATTCCTAATTGATCTTAATAGATGGATGTCAAGTCTGGCCTTGCTTGGCTTCAATTATAGCAATTTTGCAGTCTCCCTTTGTAGTGGATCTTGGCAAATATCTGATGGTTTCTGCCTGTCTACATTTATGTTGGAGCACTTCTACATTTAGTTAACTGCTACTTGAAGATTTTATGCATTAGGTCACCAAGGAGAAAGATAATGGAGATTTTACAAGAGATATTCTTTGTATATTGTTTATGTCCATTTCTAGTTTATACAGTATTGGAGCTGCGCTGGTTGCTCTTTTGTCAGTAGTTGTGTGGAGATTTTAAGGGAGGATAAGTGAAAAACATCAGACTTTTAATCAAACACATTTGGGAGTTATGCTTTTCTTTTCACTGTCATTTGCTGGAATATTCATGTACTACCACCAAATAAGAGAGAAAAACAAATATATTTCTTTATTAACTAAGAAAACAGTTATCTGACATGAGTTGTTTCTGTTGTCCCCTTTTTGATGTTTTTGTTTACATTCTAAATAAATTAAAAAATCTTGCTCAGGCTGGCTATCCTAGTGGTCACTGAAAGATTAGTAGAACAATATCACAGAATTATAGAATGGCAGAATATGGTGAGTTGGAGGAATTAATCAGGTTTATAGAGTCCAACTCCTGGCCCTGTGCAGGACTCTCCTGGAATCAACCATGCGCCTGTGACTGTTGTCCAAACATTTCTGGAACTCAGACAGGCTTGGTGCTGTGACCACTCTCCTGGGAGCATGTTCCAGTGCTCAGCCAACCTTTAGATGAAAAATGGTTTCCTGGTATCTCACCTAAACCTCTCCTGACTCAAGATTCCTTGAATCTTGTTGCTGGTCATGAGAGTGAGGTGATTTGCACCTGCCCCTCCACTTTCCCTTGCGAGGATGTTGAAGACCACAATGAGGTCTCCCCTCAGTCTCCTCCAGGCTAAACAAACTCAGTGACCTCAGCTAGCACTGCAGCAGATTGTGAGAGACTGAAATGTCACAGCTAATGGTTTAAACATTGTTATGGAGGATTTTGTACCCATTATAGCAAAAGTTTATGAAGAAGCTGCCACCACCAAAGCCCACCATTCCCTCAACATGCCTTCTGACTGGAATTTTGGACTTTGAGTTAAGCCACCTAATGGGAAATTGAGATAAGATAACAGTGACACTATTGTTTAATTCKCTCAGGTCTAGGGAGAAGCAAACAGGGCTCGGGAAGAAGAATGTACTTACAGGAAAGCCAAACCCGACAGCTGTCCTGAAAATTAGCTCTGGCTGGATCTGAGGTGGGATCAGCCCACAGGCTCATTTGCTGAGGCTGGGTTTGCACACACTCTTTTACAACCCAGGGGAGTGAGAAGAAGAGTTTTTGCAGGTGTAGCATAACCTCTGGGCAGAGGGAAATAGCACCCATCCTCCCTTACACAAACTGGGTCAGATGTGAAAAATCCCCACCCTGGGGAGTCCACGTCTACATGGGACATTCAATAGGCAGCTGAGGAGGTATCAAAACCCAACAAAGACCCCCAAAGTGCCCCCCATTCCCATTCCTGAGGCCATGCACCAGACAACTGCATGTGATGCAAGAGATGGAAAGTGATGCAATAGATCCAGAGTCTGTTGGAAGAGGCTGTGTCAAAATTGCTTCCTCCAGGGAAGGTACCTGAACATTCCTACCTGGCCTGAATGTGTACTAATCCACTGATCCTATGTTTTAAAGGACTCCCACCACTGAGAAGACTAGAAAAGGCTCAAAAGGATGCTGTTGCAATGCACAAAGTGGGGTTATTTTGTATTTAATCTGTCTCTTTGTCACTCTCTTTCTCTCTCCCTCACCTCTTTTCTATTTCTTTCCATTTCTCATTCTCACAAATTTACTGTTAAATAAAATCCATACTATTGACTCTGGCACATGGTGTCATTTGCACCTTAATTCAGGTGCAATTTTCTAACCTCTTTCTAATAACTTCAATAACTGGATCTTAACCCAGGTCCAGAATCTGCCACTTGTCCTTTTAAAGTTCATATCGTTGGGGATTGCACATCTCTCTAATTTGTCCATGACTTTTTCCTGGGCCTTTCACTCTTGAAGAAATTAACAGCTCCTCCAAATTTCATGCTGCTGGCAAATTTTATTAGTATTTCTTCAAGTCCTGTGTCCAAGGCATTAATGAAGTGTTGAAGAGAAGTGGGTCAAGGATGGAGTCCTGCAGAACCTTACACGTGATGGGACCCCAGTCTGATGTCACCCCACTCAGTATAACTCTTTGAGACAGACCCATGACCACTTGCTCACCCACTGAATTATTCAGCTGTGTGCTGAACATTTGTCCAGAAGGACACTGAGAGGCTGTACCAAACGCTTTGCTGAAGTCCATGGCTGGCATTGCAAGATTAAGTAGATGGGATATCCCGCTGTAAAAGGAAATCTGGTCTGATAAGCAGGATGTCCTCTTATATAAAGTGAATAAGCAGAAAGGGAGGTTTTAATCAAAGTATTTTCCTATTCCACCCCCCCCCCATCAGTATGTTTTCCTAACACTAGATCAACTGTAATAGTTAATTTTTTTACATGTGAGAAAAAACTAACCATTCTATTTTTTATAACTATTTTGCTAAGCATTCAACACTACTGAAAACATGCTAAATTAAGGCATGAAAATTGATTGTCTCTTCTAAGACATCAATAACTTCTCTGGTACTATCTGAGACAAAAATTCAGTGATCTCATTTTATGGGGTAYGTGTTCGTAGGAAAACTACATACTTTCTTACTATTCATCAGAGAGCTGCAAACAGGCCAGAGCAACATCAATAAAACATAACATAAAACTATGCCTTTTGCCTGTCCTGTAAAAAGGTGAAGGCCCAAGATGAAGAAATATTAAATGTTGGATAKCTTATTATAAATAATCTTTAAAGAATATAAATTAGAACACAACTAGAAAATTAATTTGGAGCACTTTGAGTAAATTCAGTTGCTTGTATAGATGTTTGTTTCTGGAATAATTTTTGTTGCACTTCTGTCATGGTTTGAGAGAAATGAGTTTTTTCTTAGGGGAAGTGGTCCCAGAGGAAGTAGTTAAAGAGGGTTTAGACACGCCTCTGAGAATCCAAGGGGTTAAAAGCAGCAGGAATTTCCAGAGATCTCTCTCTGGTTTTCCGGCTGTCCAGGTGAGAGGACCTCCGCTCTCTCCCCTCAGCCCCCAGGGCTGGGGGGGCAGGGGCGGAAAAGGGAAAAGCAAAGAGGGAAGGGTGGATGTGCCCCCCGCCAGGAAGCCGGTGGTCGGTGGCCGAGGATGGGCTGAGAGAGAGGGAGAGAGAGAGAGAGGGCCCTCGCCCCGGGCTCCCTCCCCCAGCCCTGTGCGGGCGGCTGCCTGCATCCTGGCCTGGCAGCAGCGAGGAGGGGGGAAGCCGGGCAGGTGGAGAGAGAGGGCCGTGAGATGAGAGGCACGGC
>CADDXX010000989.1:0-18655 GCA_902810485.1 Alauda arvensis | reverse complement strand
CAAAGGGCATAATAAACAATTTGGAGGGCTTTTTAAATGATTGGTTATCCCTGGCACTAGCCACTTATTTAATTTAAAAACTAGAAACTGGTTTCCCCTTCTGAGTCTGWCAAGAGGTAAAATCTGATGCAAGATCTGTTGTCTTCCCTGAGRATCAAGAAGAGTCTCAAAGTTTTATAAATGATGGTAGCAGCTTTGTCTCATTTTAGCACCCACAGTTTGTGAATCTAAAGGCAAGGCATGGCAGCCATAAGTACAGTTCATGCTTTACATAATATTTTTTGTGGAACTTAACTCTTCTGTCCATTAACACAGAAACCAAGTGTGTTCAATCTTTTCCTGTGAGTGTCCATCCATCTGTATCTGGCTTAGATTTGAACCAGTTACCAAAGGATAAATTACAATCCAGCTGACCTGTAGCTGTTTAAGTCTCTGTTCTTTGCTCATTGCAAATATAAGTGAGACAAATGGAGACAGTTTATCCTGTTTTCTCTGAGAAAAAATGTTTGCCTCTGTGCCATCTGATCTACTGTTGATCTACAGAGAAATGGGAGATAGACCATATAGATCCATATACCTGCTTGGTTTTTTATGTTATATACAGGTGTATTTACAGAAATGTATATTTACCTGAAGTAAACATGCATCAAAAACATTGCATAATGTTTTCTTACACTCCTTGCTCTTGGTAAGATTATTTCATCTTTTATTAGTTATGTCTACTCTCACTAGTATTACCTACKATGCAAGTGTTGACTCTACAGACTGAAAACATTAATATCTTTTAACACACATAGGTTCTGATATTGATTACACTAGGGAGGGCTAATGAGCTAACTCTGCACGTGCTTTAGTTCCACTGGAATCCAAATTATACTCAGAGTGCCATAATCAGTTTGTRTTTAACCAGTGTATGCAAATGAATATAAAGGTTGAAAAAATGGCAGATGAGGTTGGGGCTTAGGCAACAAATTCTATAGGTTGTTTAAAATACTATCTCAGTCTACATTGAGACRATCCTACAGAAAGAAACTTCTTCCYRGGAACTTCATAATATGTCCTATTATCTCATGGTTACGAAATTACAGCTGTGCCAACTTCTCAGCCATAGCAGTTTAGAAAGGAGCTGATATGTGTGAMAAGAGTCAAGATCTGTATCACCACACTGTGCAGCTAGACCTTACTGATATAAATCTGCAGAGTAACTAAGCTGAAAGTAAGTGRAACTTCCTTACTTTCACTCTTTTGAGTTTCAAAAGACAGCTGTTTTTCTGCATGTGTCCAGTAGCGCACAGTTGGCTAATATACAGATATTATTACTCCAAAAAATTTTGTCATTTGAAAATAAATCTAAAGAAACAAAGTAAAATGCCTGTAGGACTGAAAACATGGCTTTTAGAAGCTGAAATAACAGAGAAAGCAAGAAAATGGTGTAGCCAAGAAAAGCTACGTAAATTAATATCACCAAACTGTCTTAAAGAAAGGCTATTCAGTCCASCCCTTKGAGGAGWAAGGAGATGGGACTAGAATCATGTAGAAGAGACTGAGGATGGGAATGGATGCACTTTATGAGGCTGGTTTGAGCTCCAGTTGTGTTCAGGATCCCTCTCTTCTACCTTTTGTGAGGTTGCATTGTGATCTGCATACGCTTAAGTGCTGGCTTAGTTTTTTGTTTGTTTTCTGCAGGTTTTTGTAGAATATTTACTGGGGTATTTTACAAAGTTTTGTTTCTGTTTTTGTTTGTTTGTTTCTTGTTTTGTTTTGGGGATTGTTAGTTTGTTTTTAATCATGTACAGAGACTTAACAATTCCCTCAAATCTCCCTTTGTTAATTGGGAAACATTGTAGTCAACACAATTTAGCTGATCTCAGGCTCATCTTTTCATTTAGCAATTTTTTATTATGGCTAAACAAACATAGAGCCTGCATTAACTTAGATGTAATCCCTAGAAAATTTCTTGAAGGACTAGGACCTATCAATCTTCTGCATGAGCTAAGAGTTTTCCGAAGAGTTGTAATATGGTGAAAATGATATTACTTTTAAAGGAAAAAAAAGTCTTCATGGGGATTATCAAACACTGGAAGAGGCTYCCTGAGAGATTATGAAATATWAGTCCTTTGGGATACTAAGAYGCTGATTTGACAAGACCCTTAAAASTCTGCTCTTTATCTTTCCTGCTCTGAGCAGAAGACTAAGCTTGAAACTTCCAAATCTCCCCCTCAATCTACATAATGCCAGTATTCTGAGGTTATAAATGACATCTGGGCAAACCAGAAAAAAACACCTCAAACCACATCAGCAACCTCTAACATAAATGCACTCTGGGGTAAAAATGAAAAAAGTGACAGAAGTTCTTTTTATGTGAGCTCAGACTCTTCCCACCTCAGGACCATCCTGTGTAACTGAGGCAAAGTAATCCTGAGGAGCCATACCCCACTGTGAGGGAGTCACTGTGCTGGCAATCTGCATGTTTCTTCACTCTCCAAATCCTATGTGGGGAACAGTTATTAGTGGATTTGCTACTGGCTGGGCAGAATCCTCATGACAATTCAATTCAATCAGGGAACAGGACACTACATATGTGGTTTATGATCCCATAATCTTTTAATTCCCTTGTATCTGCCAGTCTTCTGTGTATGCTTATGGGTGATAGCCAAGGTTTAGGTAATTACTGTGTTTGTCACTAAAGAACTTGTTCTCTCTTTTTAATGATAAAACCTGTCATACAGGAGACCAGTGCTGTGCCAGTACAATTGAAAAGCTCCATCTCAGCTCAGTAAGTGTCCCTCAAGTACATCACCAAAATATTGGTTTTGGATCCAGTGATACATTCAGTGTGTTTTTCAGGCAGTGGGTGAGGAAAATGTTGCATGAGTTTTTTTAGACAGCAAAACTGCAAGTTTTGTTGAATATAGGGAAGCAAGGGCATACCTCCCATGCCTATTTGTGCTGGTTTTGGCTGGGRTACAGCTAACTTTCTTCACCGTAGCTAGTATGGGGCTACATTTTGGATTTGTGCAGAGCACAGGGTTGACAATGCAGAGGGYTGTTATTTCTGAGCAGTGCTTACACAGATCCAAAGCCKTTTCTGCTGTTGGTAGTGCCATGCTGGTTCAGGTAAGGGTGCCTGGGGGACTGCTAGGAGACACAACCAGAACAGGTGACCCAAACTGACCAAAGGGATATTCCATACCACCTGACATCATGCTCAGTATACAAAGTGGGGGAAAAAAGGAGGAAAGTGGGGGGACATTTGAACTGATGGTGTTTCTCTTCCCAAGTCACTGTTATGTTCACCTGGAGATGGCTCAACACTTGCCTGCCTGTGGGGAGCAGTGAATTAATTCCTTATTTTGGATTGCTTGTGTGTGTGGCTTTTGTTTTCCCTATTAAATTGTCTCTATCTCAGCCCATGACTTCTCTGGATTTCACTGGCTTTCACCATTCTGATTCTCTCCCCAGCCCTCCCGGTGTGAGTGAGGGAGAGAGTGGCTGCGTGGGGCTTGGTTGATGGCTGGGGTTAAACTGCAGCACTGTTGCTGTGTCTGTCTGAAATAAAAGTCCTACTGAATGTAAATCAGAGCTGAGGTTTATACGGTACATGTGTTCTGAATGTATTCATTTGCCACATTTTAAATAAAGTGTTTCTTTTGCAAGTTTCACATCTTATGGCTGGATGAGAACACTTATTAAAAAAGTACAGAAGAGCCTTTTCATCTTATTCTTATAAATATTTGCACTTAACCATTGCACTTAAAATTCATTGAAGAATGAATATTGTGAGTCAGGAATTGGAAATTTGAATAATAAAATTATAGGAAATGATCACATAAATCTAAGTTACGGTTAGTTAGAATTTGGAGCATTACTTAAGCAGAGAAAAAGGCAAAATTCATTGAATGATTTTTGTGCTTTGCATGATTTACTCTGCTGTGTCATTTGACATCTGTTTTGGAATAGGGCTATGTAAAATTTTTGAAGAGGAAAATACAAATACATCATTACTTTGACAAGATATATCTGTGTCCTATTCACCATATGCATATTACTTATCAGCTACAGAAGGAGAGTTTGTATAATATGGTTATATCAATGAGTTATTATTGCTTAAAAACTCTGTTTTCCCCATGTAATATATAAATTTTTATGGCAGTTTTATGAAATTTTGATTTTTTTTCACAATTACTGTGGCACACTAAGGGTTTTTAACTTATGAACTACATTATCTATCCATGTTAATCATTTTAGTACTTTGAAATTTCCTATTTTTTAAATTTCTACTTTTTAAATTTATATACTTAGTTTCTAATATCATAAGCATCTTCTGTTTAGGGTAAATCCTTTTCCACTGGGATCTGGTACTACAYGCCTGCTTTACTAACACATGTCTTTTTATTTGTCTACATTTTTAAATGAAATTAATATTCCTGTGAAACTTAGGAATTTTTAATGCTGCTCTTTATTAAAAAAGCCTTCTGTGTGCAAGACATAGAGAGGGGAGATGGACCAGTAAAACGCTTTTTGGCATTTTGCACATCAGCAGTTAACCAGCGTCAATTTGATTATTTCCTCCACATGTTGAAACACAGCTCAGAGCATTAAAGTCATTCTCCAGTGATTGGGACAAAAGTAGGTTAGTAGAGTGGGTTGCTAGGAAACCAGTGTCAGTGTCATCTATGACCTTGCAGAGCATAAAGAGACCATATAGATTTATTGAGCTCTGTGGCACATTGTCCAAGTCCTCTCTTGGCTGTCTTACTCTATTTCCATCTGCCATCGTGCTGCTGTGCTCCCTCACACATGGACACATGCCCTCCTCCCCAAAAGCAGCCATGTAAAAAGAGAAGTACCTCTGCTTTTTGAGACTTTCTAAAGCTTCACTGTAATTATTCTGTTGCATTAAGCTACACCATAGTCTCTTAGCTAACTAGACASAGAAAACAGCATAAGCAAAACTGCATCCTTTTAACAGCTGGTTTCATTATTCTGTGGCTGTGAGAAATACCAGTTCTGCTGGGAGCAGAATCATTAAAAATGTATAAACATTGCAAAATAAATCTGCTGTCACATTCAAAACWTTTTTTCAAAGTTGCATCCACGGTTTTCACAGCTGAGGTGACTTAAGGTTAAACAATCACATTGTAGGGAGCTGTGACACTCTTGTCTTCCTGATTCCCTTTTTAGAAACAGCTAAGGGTTGTAGGTAGGAAGGAAAACAAATGAAGATTTCATACTCACAGGAAGAAAATTTAAGAAAAATTCATTTGAATATGCAAAATCTTCCTGTAATAAGAATTTCTCTTCCTCTTAGGTAGCTTTAGGTGTTTACTCTTTAATGTTGATATTTGTATTATAGAACTAGAAACAATGTGTGGTGGAAGCCAGATAATGAAATCTTAGTCAGTTTATGTTAGCATTTTACTTTAGAGAAAACAACCACATGTAAAAATCTCAGTTGAAAAGTACTATATTGGGTGTCATGGTTCTTTCCATAGCTCAAAATGGATATATGTTATTTTGCCATTCAGAAATATTTATGATAGCAAAGGTTATTTTTAGAAAGGAAAGGATCACTTTTCCTATGCAACCAAATTATCCATATTGCTTTCCTTTACCCTGTTAGGTCCCAAATGAATGCTAGAGTGTGAGCAGGTTACTTTGTGCATTCCACCTTGAAGGACCTTCTTGGAGGCAATTGTTTGCTTCTTGCAAGGAATTTAAAACCAGGGACTGCTTAATAGAACGTTTCAGCTGTCTGTATCTGTATTAGAGGTTCTCAGGCACCATGGTGAGTATTGGGACATTAAAATTGTAGGTCACATGTGACAGTGCTGCCAGTAGATAAGGCTCCTTAACCAGTCCCGGTAAAAAGTAAGAAACTTAGTAGTCTGTTGATTTGATATTACTCCTCATGTTATGAAACATAAAAATGGGAGAMATAGTAATGGATTAGGCAGTTTTGTCTTTAAGATCTGTTTCGTCTTTAAGAGTCATTGGATCTTTATGTGTGATGRGACATAGAAGTGAGATACACAAACTGCTTTGTTTTCCAACATGGACTACAAGGAGAATTCAGGGTCTACTGTGCAATCCATGTCGTAGCCCAGCCCAGTGATTCACCTGGCTCCTTAGTTAGCTAGAAGAGTGAGTACCTGTGACCATTTCAGACTCAAAATTCCATGGAATGATCACACTTTTGCAGCTGTACATATCTGCAGGAGCCTCTACCATACCAAGAGACAGAGAACGTTTCACCCCACATTTGACTCAGAACCATGCCTCTTGGAATGGCAAACTCTCCCTGATGTAGGCCATTGGTGTGAAACTGTGCTCAATTTGGCACATAACAGAAGTATCACGGACATAGTCAGGATTTCTTGTTCTGCTATGTTTTTGAGTCTGTCAGGTGATTAAACAAAGGCTGCCCTGAGCTCTTAATTCAATTTACACTATTCAGATAATTTGACTATTAGGATCCTCAGGTGTACAATGACAGAGAATTTATTTTTTTCCTGCTGTTTTTTTATAATCCATATTGAACTATGTCCACAGGTGGCAGAATAACTGTATAGTTCCCTCCATTTATAAATGAATAAACACTGTCAGAGCCATTCAAAGCCTCTCAACAGGATAAAAAATATGTTGTGAGAGTTTCAGGCTTCAATTAAGAGAAAGAAGAGATACAGAAGGGAGATGTATAACCTTAAGACAGAGACCTGAGTGAAGAGAAGCCTCTTATATCCCAATCTGCAACCAGGGGCTTACTAGGGCTCTGACACAGAGGGAGTGGCCACTCTTGTAGCTTTGTGTCCTACGCAGCTAGCTGCTAACTCTGGGCCTTAAGTGATGGAATTTGATTAGCAGTGTAACCATAAAAGGGTCCCCTAAATTGACTTGAAAATTAGTTAGTATTATTTTCAACTAATGAACAGAGATAAGACTATGACTCTCAAATCTCATTAGACAGGGAAGAAAAAGTTAGCAGACATAAAAAAAAAAACTAAGGAAAATTACTGAAGTATAAATCAACACCACTGCCAAACTTTTACTTTCTCACAGTTTTTATTTCCCTCTTTATCATAAAATCAGATCTTTAAAGTGAATACTATCTCAGGAAAATAATTTCCTCATCTTAATATTGTTCCCTTTATGCAAAGCAAGGGACTGTGTTGTCCTCAGAGTTAGACAGTGCATAGTCTGAGGTTGTGTATAATAAGTGTATGAAATGCAAAGTTGTATTAGTGTTGGTCTTCTTCAGAGCAATAAGCTCAATTGTGCTCTTGATTGTCTTTTAAAGAAACAATTAAAATAATAGTCAGGAATTTCCCTTTTGCCTCATTTGGATTAAAGTTGATCTGAGCTATGTCTACATGAATAACTTAAGAGAATACCCAGAAATAGCATTATCTAAACTAAACTCACGGATTAGTCAATACTGTGCTTTGCCTTCTGCCCACAAGCACTCCTTGCTGCTGCTGGATGTTGTTCTCAGTTTAAAGTACTCCAAAGAACATTACCATTAAGGAATATGCATACAGCTAGGGTGTTGTAAAGGCCACAAGGACAGAGGAATGGGGTGTCACACTGGGTATCAAGGATGACATGAAAAACAAATAGGAAGCATTAGAAATCTTTGTGCTGCTGTGTGCTTTGATTTTATTGGAATTGTGGAGGTGCTGTAGATAGGTTCACATTACTAAGGTGCTTCAATGCAGGGACATAAAATTTTTAGGAAGGGGCAGGTAGGAAGATGTGGATGTAGAGTCACACTTTATGTGAAAGAACAGCTTTTGGAGCTCTATCCAGGCACTGATGATGAGCCAACTGAAGTTTTATAGATAAAGATTAAAAGTGAGACCAGCATGGATAACCTACATGGCAGTGAGTATCTGTTGTAGGACACTTGACCAGGGAGAATTGGTGGGTAAGGCCTTATAAAATTATAAAATTCACAGGACCTGATCCTCAAGGGGGACTTAAAACACCCTGACACATGCTGTAAGAAAAACACAGCAGTCCATAATGAATCCAGACATTTCCTGGAGTCAAATTCCTAATCAGTACTTGGCTGGACCTTGTTGGAGCCATGTTGGAGATGCAAATGTCAGAGGCAACCTTGTTTGCAGTGGCCATAAGATAGTGGAATTCATAATTATGAAAGGAGAGAAAAGGGAGCGTTGCTCTTCTGGAGGGTAGCAGGGTCTCTGCAGAGGCAACTGGAGATGCTGCATAAATGGGCCAAAGTCAGTGATAAGAGCTGGAAGAAACAGAAGTTCTGGGTCCTGCTCTTGGGCCACAACCCACGCAGCACTATGTGCTTGGGGATGAGAGTCTGGAAAGCAGCCCAGGGAAAAGGACCTGGGTGTGCTGGTCAAAAGTATCCTTTACTTGCATCAGCAATAACATGGCCAGCAGGACCAGGGCAGTGATTTTCCACCTGTGCTTATCACCAGTGAGGCTACACCTTGACTCCTGTATCCAGATCTAGGCTTCTCACAACAAGACAGTCACTGAGGTGCTGGAGTGTGTCCAGAGAAGAGCAATGGAGCAGGGGAAAGGTTTGGAGCACAAGTTTTATGAGAAGAAGCAGAAGGACCTGCTGAGTTTAATGGAGAAGAGGAGGCTCAAGAAGGACCTTGTTGCTCACTACAACCACCTGAAATGAGATTGTGATAAGCTGGGGAGTCAGCCTCTTCTCCCAGGCAGCAAGCATCAGCATAAGAAGAAATGGCCATAAGTTTTGCCAGAGGGGATTTGGATTGGATCTTTATCAAAAGGGTTGTCAAACATTGGAACAGGTTGTCCAGGGAAGGGATTGAATCATCATTCCTGGAGGCTTTAAAATATGTGTAGGTATGTTTCTTAGGGTCGTGCTTCAGTGGGGGACTTAAAATTGAAAGTTTAAAGTTAATGTCTGGAGTTGATGATCTTAAGGATATTTTCCAGCAGAAAAATTCTATGATTCTATGAGAAGAGAGTATACAGAACGTAGAAGTAAGCATGGAAAATCTGAGAGGAACACATAGATCCATATATATATATAACATGCAAAAATTGTGATATGATTAGGAAAGTCAAAACTTATCCTGAATGTGATGGCAAAGGCAACAAGAAAAGCATATACAAGCATATGTTAAAAAGGAGAATAGATAAAATATGTGCCCATTACTGAATGAGCCAGGGGCACTTTTCATGCAGAACATGGAAAAGGGTGAGATCCTACATGTCTTCTCTGCCTTATTAGAAAGGTTAGCTTTCAAGAACTGAAGGCCCTTGAGACTGGAGCGGAGTGCGTGTGGGGGAAGTCTGGAGCAAGGAAGACTTCCTCTTGATAGAAGATGATCAAGTCATGGAATACTTAAGTGAACTGGGCATACACAAGCCCATGGATGCTGATGTGATGCACCTGAGTGTTGCAAAAGCTAGCAGATGTCATTGCAAGGACACCTTTGGCACTCTTTCAATGATCATAGCAATTTGGGAGTGACATCTCAGGACTTCAGGACAGCAAAAGTCCTTTCTGTCTTCAAAAAGCTCCAGAAGGAGGACCTCATGAACTGGTCTGGCTCAGCTCAGTTCCCCGTGAATGTGATGCAACAGCTAAATTTGGAAACCATTTCCAGAGTTATGAAAGACATAAGGATAATCAGGAGTAGTCACCATGGATTCATGAAGGTAAGTTCATACTTCACCAACCAGGTAACATTCCGCAATGACAGGCTTGTGAAGGGACAGCAGCTGATATTACCCACTGTGACTTCAGCAAGGATGAAGGATAGTGTCTCCTAATAGATCCCTGTAAAGAAGCTGGAAAAGAATGTGTGTGATGAGCAGACAGTGAGATGGATTGGAAATCAAGTAAATGGTCAATATTAAGTCTACTGATAATCTAGATGATGGGGCTGAGTGTAGCCTAAGCAAATTTTCTGCTAACATAAAACTGAGAGGAGCACCTGATGCACCAGAGGGTCATCCCGCAATCCAGACAGACCTCAGCATGACAGAAAAGGATTTACTAGGGATCTCATGGAGTTTAGAAAAGTGAAGCTGGAAATTCTTATCTGAGGGAGAATAACCCCATGCACCAATCATATGCTGAGGACCAACTGGCTGAAAAGCAGCTTCACAGAAAAGGCCCTTGGGTTCCTGGTGGATGTCAAGTTGAGCATGAACCAGTAATGTGTCCTTGTTGGAAGAAAAAGGCCAACAATATCCTGGGCTGCATCAGGAGGTATGCTGCCAACAGGTCAACATCCCTGTGATGAGGTCACACCTGGAGCCTTTATGCCAGTTCTGGACTCCCCAGGGCAAAATAGATACAGACATAATAAAGACAGTGCAGTGAAAAACCATGGCGGTATGAACTAGTTTAAACACAGAAAAGCAAGGAAAACTAAGTCTCTGTGAATAAAATGGAAGCCAGAAAGGTTCAAAATACACCTCAAAACTTGATTAAAACCAAATGAGGTTAGATGTTTGTGCCATAAAAAGGATATATTTTGTTTAGTGGTAAAAGAGGCAAAGAGAAAGAAAGAGAAGAAAAAGAGAGAAAGGGAGAAAGAGAGAAGGAAGTGGCGAAGTGGTGGGGTGGCGGACGGAAGGAAGGTGGACAGGGAGTGACAGGGGTTAAGTAGATGCACATCACCTGTCTGAGGGACCCAATGATTGTCTCCCCCCATCTGCTCTTCTTGGTGGTGAGGGTCCCCTACCATCCACTACCAAAAAAGTATAGAACCAATGAATTCATACACCTTTGGGTGAGGTGGGAATTCCCAGGTGCCTCCCCTGGAGAGGACAAGTTTGTCACTGTCCCTTGTAACACTGAGGATCTGTTGCATCATGTACAGTGCTCTGATATAGGGTCAGGGGACCACTTTGTGGGGAGCCTTTGATGGGCCATGACACAGCCTCTGCTGTCCTTCACATGGATGAGGCATTTCCCATAGCTGAGTGAAGAGCCCCACAGCTGAGCTGGTCTGCACAGCAGAAGACAGGTATTAAATGCCTCTGACCAAACACTTTTTTCTCTACACACCCAAAACCTCTCCTCCCCTGACCCTTTGTTCTAGGGTGTGTTAGAACTTGGCAGCTGATTGTCCTGGGGCTGAGGTCTCCACCCTAAAGGTGCTAAGCTTCATTCTTCTGTTAAAGTATTCTTTCTCCAGCCCTCAACCCAGACCTGAGTCCCTTTATCTTGTCTCCACCAATGAGCAGTGCAGAGCCTTTGTCAGGGCCACATTCAGGGTGTGGTGGTCTTCAGCTTCCAGTATGCAGTTTTTCTATAATAGGCAAAAGTCCTTCATGGTAATGTTTAAGCCATAAACTGTAACATTTCAGTCTCCAACATACGGAGATATTAAAGAACGTGAGCATCCAAAGATATGAGGAAAGGCTGTGAGAGCTGGTTTTGTTCAGCCTTGAATGAGAAGGCTTGGGAGAAATCTTCTCATGTTTGAATACCTGAAGGAACACAGTGGATGAAACCAGGCTCTTTTTAGCAGTGTCCAGTGACAGGATCAGGGTAAACAGGCACAAACTGAAACATAAGGTGTTCCCGCTGAACATCAGGACACTTTTTCACAGTGAATGTGAACAAGTGCTGGAACTTATTGCTCAGGGTTGTTGTGAAGCCTTCATCTTTGGAGATGATCAAAAGCGCCTGGACATTTTTTTTTTCAAAGTTGCATCCACAGTTTTCACAGCTGAGGTGCCTTAAGGTTAAACAATCACCTATTAAAGAGAGCCGTGACACTTGTCATCTGTAATTGGTTCCAGATGACATTGTTTGGACATGTGGTGTGGAAAAATCACCTCTAGAGAGCCCTTTAATCTTGACCATGTTGTAATGCTGTCCCAGACCCATTTCATTTATTACAAATATATATGGCTGATATAACAGAAACTCAGACAGGAGACTCTAAGTCTTACCACCTGATTGAAATTTGCCATCTTTGTCCTGGAACCTTTATCTGGTGTAGTGACCTTGAGACTCTGCTTCAAAGTACTCAGTTTTAGAACCCATCTGTGCAAGTAGCAAGATCAGGATATGTATGAAAACCTTGCTAGCTGCTTTTATTGGTACAAAACCAGTCATAATAATGCCCCTAGATCAGGGCAACATCTGATGTGAACACAGGCTGGGGGATGAATGGAGCATGAGTAGTTCTGCTGAGAAAGATGTGGGAGTGCTGGGATAAGAGTTGGGATGAGAGGCTGGACAAGAGCCATGCAGCTGGGTTATTGCAGCCCCAAAAGCCAGTCCTGTCCTGGCCTGCATCAAAAAGCAGTGTGGCCAGAAGGTCAAGGGAGCTGATTCTGCCCCTCCACTCTCATGAGACCCCACCTGGGGAGCTGCAGCCAGCTCTTGGGTCCCTAGCATATGAAGGATATTGGCCTGTTGGAGTAAGCCCAGAGAAGGGCCACCAAGATGGTTAGAGGGATTGACCACCCTTCCTCTGAAAAAAGGCTGAGAGAATTAGGTTGAGAATTCMGGCTTTTTGTACCTAAAGGGGRCCTATAAGAGAGTCCTTTTTACAAGGACATGTAGCAACAGAACAATGTCTTTAAACTGGAAGAGGTTGGGTTTAGACTAGGATGAAATTCTTTACTTTAGGGAATGGCGGAGGTAGCCCAGAAAAGCTGGGGATGCCCCATCCCTTAAAATCTTACAGGCCAGGTTGGGGGTCTGAGCAATCTTGTCTAGTAGAAGATGTGCCTGCCATGACAATGGCTTGGAATTAGTGAATGATCTTTAAGGTCTCTTCCAGCATAAACCGTTCTATGATTCTAGGCAGTGGGGTAACATATCAGCATGTATGATCTAATACTCACTGAACACTTCTTGATGTTAACTGCTTAGGGTGTACACTGGCTTGAAACCTCTGATCCTCATTCAGAGGTACAGATACAGAGGTGTGGATGCACCTCAAAGAGATACATTTTAAGAAAAAAATCACAGGAAGAGAAAATACTAAATTTTAGAGATAGGCTCATCTGAATGGTAGAGTTAGGCTGGATGTACAGGAGATTCTCAGGCTAACCCAGCAATGTCAAGCTCTCAAGCCCCTGTCCTCTCCAAGAGTTTGCTCAACCATCACTGTGACACATCAGAGATGTCACCAGGCACATCAAAGAGCACCTGCCCAGCAACCTTTCCTGAATCATCTTGAACATCAGCTACATAAGCTACATATAGCTCAAAATTCACACACTGGCCACCCCTGCAGCATATGAGCAGAGTTTTGCAAAAGTGTAGCAAGAAATTGTCTGAGCAGTTTTATGTCAAAGGGAACCAGAGGATATGTCAGTTTCCATTTGGAAAGTGTTTCCTTTGGCTGTTTATTGTGGCAGAACCTACTTGGAGTGACCAAAGGAGAATAAAAATAAACAGTGGCATGTTTTTACACTGTTAAAAGTTAAAGATTAGTCATTGGAATCATTGGACCAAAAGATTTCAACCAAAGTATGTGTCTTGTCCTCCATTCTTTTTCTCTGAATGCAATCTTAATTTCAGCAAGGAAATTAAAAACAGAAGCTAAAGATTTAGTGAAATGTATACCATGAAAAATGTTCTTAAGTAGAACATCAAGGGAAAAGGATAATTTTCAGTGTCTGAGTGACTGGGAGTATTACTACAAGAAGCACTGCACTGAATTACAATAGACAGTGTTAGGATGAGCCCTCTCCCTCAACAGGTATCAGAATAGTGAGCCCTCCCAGTATAAGACAGGTCTGTGAATTCCTCTGCTGCTGCCTTCCCATGGTGCAACCCATAAGCCCAACCCCATAACCAAGATCCCTCAACTCCAGCCTTTTGGCCCTCAGGATTCATACATGCATGTATACAGCACTCTTTGCAAATGTCAGTCACTCAAATGTTTCTGAAAGTATTACCTTGCTATAGAAAGCTTTATTTTGGGGAAAAAGCTAGCCTGCAATGGCAAAATATGTGATTGTAAGTAGGAGTTGAGAGAAATGCACTCGGATCTTTACGTCATGGATAGACAACCATGTAAGGATCTAACTTTTTTAAAAAATAAATCTGCTTTCACATGCACCTTAAAGTGTGCCATTGCAATGTAGCTCAGATGTTGAATGACAGTACTACCTTGGCACCCAGCTGAGTATTTACAATTACACATCCTTCTTCTAAATGTAGTTTGGATCAAAATTAGATGTAAGGAGGAGATTTAGAAAGTTATTTTTATAGTAAGCTGGCCAATATTATATACTTCCAAAATACTGTTAGGCAAATTTTCCAGTCTTTTTACAGTGTTATTTCACAACACTGATGTTCAAATGGATGGAGATATCTTCAGTTCAGCTTCTCATCAGAATAGTTCTGTGAATTTACAAAAGTGACCCTTACAACTAGAGATTAATACGCACAACAGAAATTTGGTTTTTAACTCAAAAACATGAAGACTTAAATGTCTTATAGATGGATTGTTAGTAATTACCCTGGGAATATTTTGCAAACTGCATGTTTTTACTGACTCATTACATCACTCTCAGACATTTTTTCAGTTTTTCTACCTTTTTCCCTCTTTTTCACATACTTTTTAATTTTTCAGAACCATTTGTAACTGGATATAGTGCACTGAATGGTCAGAAAACTATTATTCATTTTGTCTTATTTTTTGCCAGTTTGATGAAATGAATCTGATAACAGTGGGGTCTAAAGGATATAATGACCACTGAGTATCCTGAGAAAGGGGAACAGAGCTTCATCCCTCTCTTAGTGACACTGAGTTATCAGATTAACTTAACAGACCTATGGTGTCTACCATACCCAATTAATATTTAGATCTCCAAAAGTTTATAGATACATGTATACTAAATGGTATTTACATATGAATCAAGTGTAACTGAGAGTGACCAAATTAATCCTGTGTCTATGGCCCTGGCCCCATAAAACTGTGTGCTCTGGGAGAAGCAGTAATAGGATACTTTGTGCAGTACAGTCCCAGTGTTCTCTGTCAGTGTGCTATTGAGCAATAAGGCCAGAACTTCCAGTATCCCCAGTTTTCATGCTCAGGATTGTTCTGGGACTTGCCAGCCCCTGGTTACTGGAGATGGTTTGGAGAGCAATGGGCAGAGAAGCACACAGCAGTGCACCTTGATCCCAGCTGACACAGCACAGGAGCAGGAAGCAGTGCAAAGATGCTGCCACATTTCCTGTATCTCTGCTGTGCATTTTCTGTGCTCTACTGAACCTTTTGCCTTGGCTTCTGAACATATTTGTGTACTCCCAGTCCTTGTCAGGAAATAGGCCAGCCTTGAGTCTTTCAGAGTGTCTTCTTAACTGCAGAGATTACAGTGGTCAGACAAGAGCAAATAGCAATGTTCTGCATGACACCTGTAGAGGACATCTTGGAAAATTTTGGCATTCCTGCCAAAATCATGGCAAGGTCACTCTAATACAATTGGATCAGAATGATTCAGCCTAGTATTGGAGTCTGTGATGTTTAGTGAGAATATATTTAAATCTCTTAAAAATTTCTTCTTGATAGTATAGTAAACCCCAAGGGTGCAACATACTCCATCTTAGTTACTCTACCTTTGTTAAGTAAGCAAATAATCTGTTACCCGTAAGCAAAACAAAGGCATAGTGTATATGCCATGCCTGACCACTTTTTTAAAAAATAAAAAATCTCTTTCTGTCTAGGACTGTTTTATATTAGGCCATTAGATATAATGAATAAATGTAAACAATATAGTTTTTATGAATATATGCTATGTTTGCACATATAAATTACTTCAGCTTTGTTTTAAAACAGCTCACAGAATTTCTACCTTATTTTAGGAAGAATAAAGATGATCTGCACCCTGCAGTCTGTGGGACATAAATATGTATTGCAATGCACAAATAAATGGAGTCTGGGCACAGAATACCTTGTAAATATCTAATTTGAAGATTACAAGGAGGAGAGCTGTTGAAGTGGAGAACAAAATGCAAGAGTTTTGAAATAAATTTCTGTAATTTTGATGCAGAGTCACTGAGGCAATAAGCTTCAAAGTAGTAGAGCTAAACCAGAAATGATGACTTAATGATTGGACCAATGGCTGCTTTACCTCTTTTAGCTCCTGTTCAATGAAAGGTATCACTCTATAGGATTATCCAGGTGACATTGCTAAAATTATGCAGGAACAGATCAAATCCTCAGGAATGCAGAAAACTTGCTATTGGCAAAACAAACCTTTTAAAATATTTGCCCTTTCAAGCAAGAAAGCCGGTGCCAAAAAGACTCACAACAGACTTCTCTGGCCTCTGTGTTGGGAGAAGTAACTAACTCATACTTGCAAGACTTTTACACACTCTGATTAGGAGTGCAAAACAAATGACCTTACTGAGCCAGGGGAATTGGAAGTCACAAGCAATAAATGAAACAAATGCATGTTTTCTTTTCCTGTCTCTGCCCTTTTCTTTTTTCTTACATTTCAAGGTAGATGGGCAAAAGCACTAGGCAATAGCAAAGTATTCCTTTTGGACTTGCTTCAAACCATGCAGTTTAACATACAGAGCTTATTGTTGAGGGTTGTCAGTGAGGTTTGCTGTCAGGGTAGGGCTGCCAGCATTCAAAGCTGCTATAGTTAGGAAAGATCAGCAGATCCTGTGATTTGAATTTTGTTCTGTAGAGAGATTAGTGAGTAGCCTATTCTTTCACTTAGTATATCCTAAGACCTTTCTACAAAACTCATATTTTTCACCCCTTTTGAAAATAAACAGAACTAAAAAATGACATAATCTTTCAATAAAACAAACACACAAAACTCAACAAACAACAAACCCAAGACAATAGTGCTTATTATAGGTTCATGCATTTCATTATAGCCTACCTTTCTTCAAGCTGCCAAACAGGGCCCAAATTCAGCAACGGCTAATATTGCACATTGTTAAGCATAGATTAATTAATATGTTTTAACTTTACTGCACTGCTGTGAAGTTCTTCTGGATATAACAATGTCACTCCTAGCAATAAAAACATTTTGAAATCAACAGCTCTGACAAAATTGATATTACAACATGCTCATGATTCTACCAACTGTATTTAGTTTTTTTCACTACAGTTTTTCCGTGAGGAGAAATCAAGATATTTCCCTCTGAGTTTTCTTGTAAATAAATATATAAATAAATAGATATAAAAAGAACTATTTTGTTAGGGAAGTAGGCAGTAAATAGGTAAAGAGCTTCCTACCTGGACAGTCTTTCATAAAAGTGCCAAACTCAAACTAAAATATCAGCTTAATGTAGGCAACAATATCCAGGTATGTGCTTATGGATACATAATACACAATGTAGTGACTAAAGACTGTCACAGAGTTGAAGTTACTAACAAACTGTAGCTAGAAGCACTTCATATCACTTTAATATTTGGAAGACCTACAGAACAGGTAGTTTATGCAAATTCACAGTGGAATGCCATAAAAAGGAGCAAGTCTGCGAGCATTGATCCGACAAAAATTTACTTGAAATTTGTTAGAATCCTCTCCTCAATTCTGGTTGAAATGTAGTATTCATGGATTGCTAGATTGTCCTGAAGGGTGGGGCATTTTTTGTCCACTATCCATATGCAGCACGGCATATTTTACAGCCTGGACTATTTATTAAAATGGATGCCACTACTTTGGTTCCTGGACTCTTGAGATAATAAATGCATATGTATATGTAAAGATAGGTTCTGTCTTTCTAACCTTCTTCCCTCAATACACCACACAATAAAGCAAAGTGGAAGGGTAAGAGCCATTGTGGGAATAGAGAGCAGTCTAAACAAAGGCATGTTAAATGACTTATGCAGTACTAAGCTGGCAGTATATTTTTTGTTTTCAAACTATTTAGTGATGTGCAACTGAAAACAGATTTAGGCTTATAAAGAGATGACATATAGATCTAGAGATGACAGCACATTTCCCCAGCAGCTGTGATGCACTCATCTGGCACGCTGCAGTGCTGCTGCTGCCTGCAAAGCACATGGCTCCCTTGACCTTACACCCTCCCTCTGATCTGTGTGGGAACTGTGACCACATGAACTGTGAGATATGCATGCAGGCATTCAGGTGGCATTTTGTTTTGCATTCCTGGCAGACCACTTCTTTTTCTTTGCAAGATTCTCTATCATTGTCTCTTCCTCTCCTTCCCTTCACTGCCTTTTACTTTCTCCTCTTTCTTGCTGTAATAGTTCCTACAGAGGCCAGGATGGTAGCTTGACAGACAGGCAGTCCTGGCGTTATTTGGTTTGTTCTGCTGCAGCAGAGACATCTGCAGCAACATCTGACCTTTTGTAGCTGTGCAGCAAAAATCTGTTCCTATTTATAAGAACTGTATTTAAAAAGAAACATAAATTCCAGGTTAAGAATCTATGCATTACCATATCTTATACTTCCTTAGACCAAGCTACTCCAGTACTACAAAGTACACTTTCAGTGGTGTCACTTCCAAAACATACCACCTCAAGTAGAAAGTTTGCTGCTTTCTATAAAAAAATACATGTTATAGTATTTTTTTACAACCTGAAATGTCTGATGTGCAGAGTAACCTTGCATTGTTTCTTGCATTTATATTCTAAAAGTAGGATGGTGTATGCTACAGCCTCCTTTTAGGTAATTTTAGAGAACCTAAATGGCCAAGCCTCCTTTCCTCCAGCTCCCTCAGCTG